>PVKH010000524.1:0-36939 GCA_004027955.1 Chaetophractus vellerosus
GACCTGCCCTGCCCGTGGCGGCTTTTGCCTTTCCGTGGCAGCTTTTTGCCCTGCCCACGGCGGCTCCGGCCCGCCCATGGCGGCTTGCCATTCTCAAGGCGGTCTGCCCGCTAGGAGAGGTCCCCGGGAACCGAACCCAGGGCCTCCCATGTGGTTTCCCAGCGAGCTCTTTATCCACTGAGCTATCTAGCCGGGCCCTAAAGCAATTTTATAGAAAACACTTCCATTACAGAAAGAACCAGGGGATTCACTAATGAAATTAAATTTCTAATTAAAATAACTTCAATATAAATATTTGATCTTCTAATATGTGAGCACCATAATATATTGAGTTATATAATCTATGAAGCTCTTAAAAACCTTTCAACCTTTTGATCCTTTGGCAATTGGCAACTGGAATTTTGCCATTAATTTTGCAATTGAGAGTAGGGTTGGAATGATTTAATCAAGGGGTAATTATAGCAGTCAGTAATATAATTTTATTATTTCATTGGTGGTATGAGATCTCATATTTGTCTAAAATTTTTGACATGAAGTCTCTTAATGACCTGAATGTTTCCTCTTTCCTTTATCTCTTAGCTTCCTCTAAATTTGGTTTCCTTTCCTGTCCTTCCATTTCCTCTGTCTCACACTATTTTCCCCTCCTTCTTATCCCTTGAACTTTCCTTTTATCTATTCAACATTTTTATTATATTTAAATATAATTTTGAAATTTTCTTATGATATCTTTTTCCGTAATGGATAGAATTGCCAATATGTGCCTTATGGGTTGATCTGTCTGGTATTTTAAATTATCTTTCTGATAATATTACATTCATGATTTCCTAAGACTGATGTAGCCATTGGCAACAATGTCTGTATGTTACCTACTTTCTCAGTCTTATCAACTCTGAAACAGCTGTTTACCTGATTTTGATAGCTACTTTAAAAGACCATTCACAGGAAATATTTTCTAACCATGGTAACCATAATGCACAAATAGACACAGACATTCTTGTAGAAGTGTTGCACTCAAAGATTGTTGGCAATATTAAGAACACATGGTTTGATGTAGACTTGGGGAACACATCACAACTCAGCCATATTGAAAAGGATTAATAGAAGATATGATGAGCCAGTTATGATGAGCAAAATAGAAAAGTTTTATTTTATCATAGAGGTAAGATGAACCGTTCTGGTTTGCTAGTATTCTCTTCAAGTTGCAGGTGACCTTTGCTACTTTTAGCTTTTTATGTCTGTTATTTTTCTGCTTTTACCTATAAAAGTGACTTTGGAATTTTATACTGAGCAATATATTATTTCTCCATAACTTAACCTCTGGACTGAAAGGGAATATTTTTCTAGTTTAAGCAGGTATTCTGACCTAAACTTTCTTTTTTATATAAAGTGTATGGACCAGCATTTATTCATTTATCCTTCAACAAATGCTTATTGAGTACCCACTACATGCTAGGCACTGTACTAGCTGCACAAGTTGATATGGTTCCTGCTCTCTTGTAGTCTTATCTAGTGGAGAGACAGACATTGATAAAATAATTACCAAACAAATGGTGAGTTTTAACTCTGATAAATGCTGCAAAAAAGAGGAGCACAGTGCTAGGAAACCTCTAAAACGAGGGATTGACCTAGAATGGGAGGTCAACGATGTCTTTCTTGTGGAATTGTCACTTGAGCTGAGATTTGAAGGATGAGTTGCAGATAAGAAGATTAAGGAGCAGGAAGAATATGTCCAGTAAAGCTTCAGTTTGGTGTCTTGATGCAGCATGACGGTTACAAGGAATACAATAATCCATGTGGCTATAGGACACGTGGGAGGGAAAACAGGGTGGAAAATCAGATTAAAGAAGATGCTGGGAGACAGCCTTGAAGGTAGGGAAGATGCAGAGTTGAATTTAGAAAAGGTTACTCTAGTTGCAAGTATAGCAACTGAATGGGAGTGATGGGAGGGGGAGATACAGATGCAAACAGACCAATTAGCAGTCAAAGAGAGAGTTCAAGGTGGTGACAAGAGGAAGTGGGGAGCAATGGTCAGATTCAAGAAATATATAGGAATTTAAACCACCAAAACTTAAAGATGAATGATATATGAAGGGTGTGAGATAGGAAGATGTCAATGATTCTTAGATTTCTGAGCTTTGTGCCTGCGTGGTTGATGGTACCATTTTTATAAGATGGGGAACACCAGAAGAGGACATGTTTAGGGTAGGAGAGGTATATTTGCTTGCCATTAGGTATAACTTCATGTCCAAACAAGAAAATTGACTCCAAAAATTGGTTGATCACATTTGTGTATAAGATTTTTAGAGAGTATTGGATGCTCAGAAAGTAAAACAGGTAGAAAAAATATAATCTTTGTGATTAGACATCTCAAAAAGAGAAAATAAAAAATCAAAGCACAAAATAAAATGTTGAATGATCACTTTATTGATTGTTTTAATTTCTTAATCAGCATAGGCTTTGTCATAACACATTTTCTTACATTTTTCTTTTATTTTCTTCATTTTTTGATGAATGCTTCATATTGTACATATACAATAATGGTTGTGGCAGTTTGATATTATGTATGAGTCCCCCAAAAGAAGATTATATTTGTAAACTGCTCTGTTCCTCTGGGGTGTGATGCTTTGATTACATTAAATTCAAAGGTTTTAAGTTTATTAAAATCAATTTAGGGCCTTTGATTTGGCCACATCAGTAAGGTGTGACTCAGGGTTGAGTCCCTGCCACCTTGGTGGGCTGATATAAACAGACATTCACTCAAGAAGAGACATGGAAGAGGAGAGCGCTCTATCTTGTTTAATTTTGGGGCACTGGAGATTGCTGAGCCATTTGCCTGAGAGTTTGCAGCTGAGCAGCTGAGTAGCCAAGCAGCTGAGAAAGCCTGGAAAGAAAGGAGCCCTATGCCAGACTGATACAGGAAGCCCTGAGAAATAAGCTCTACGCCAGCCTATAGCTGAAATTTAAAGAAGCTGGGCCCATGGAGCCTTAAGAGGAAGAAGGAAGGAGAGACAAAGCAGAGATCGGCCCACCATCTTGCTTCAACATGTGGCAATTGACTTTGGTGAGAAAGCAGCTTTGAGTTGGAGTTTTTAGGGCCTTGTAACTGTTAGTTTTTACCCCAAATAAATACCCTTTATAAAAGCCAACAGATTTCTGGTAATTTGCATCAGCACCCCTTTGGCTGACTAATGCAATGGCCTATCATTTTCTTTAACTTCAATTTCAAATATAACCATGTATATTTAGTAGCTTATTAAAAAACTATAGAAATCAACCATTGTCTCTTGTATTTGAAAGTGTGCTCTGCAAATCTATGAGAATTTTTTTTGTTTTGTTTTCTGGTAATATTCAGCTTTAGATCCTTTCCTCAATCAAGCTCTCCCTCAAGTTCTATAGATAGATAGATAGATAGATAGATGATAGATAGATAGATAGATAGATAGATAGATAGATAGATAGATAGATAGATACATACATACATACATACATACATACACACACACATATAGCTATAGATAAGCACAAGCATGCAGTAGAGTCCACTGAATAGCCATAGGTTTTGGATTTCTCAACTCTGAAGTGGGGCTCAAGTCTTTTATTCACCTCCCAAAGAAAGTCCACTTAAAAAAAAATGAAGACATTTGTGAGAAGATTTTGTAGATAAGATAGAAGGGGGAGAAGGCAGCTATATCACACAACTTCATCTTTTCACTGCAAAAATATCTTTTTACCTTACTGTAGACACTCTTCCTTCCTCTTTCCCCTCCCTCCTTCTTGGATTCTTTCCCCCATGTACCCTCCAGTCAATTCCCCTGCCCATATGGATCCTTACCATAAACAAATCCCTCTGCTTTCATATAGTAATAAATGTATCTTATCACTAGTTCCCTCCATTTGTCCACTATCTTAGCCTCTGAACCATTGTGTATTCAAGTTTGTGCCAGGTCCTCAGGCTGGATGCCATTGTGTGACAACAAATGGAAAAAAAATCCCACAGCTACTAAGTTACTAGGATCTCCCTCTTTTCAAAATGGTAGGAATGATAAATTTCTATAGTATCTGTTGCAAATTTACCATTTTAAACATAAAGTTATGCTGACTGATGGTATATATTTTAAATATGATTTAAAATATTTTAAGTAATCTAAATTAACTTTATCTACCATTCAATTATTTGAATAATTGGTTATATAATACTAGAAAGCTTTGGTATATTTGATAATTATTTCATTTTTCTTGATTTTTTCTTTTCTTTTCTTTTTTTTCTTTAATGATTGGTCAAATGGAGGAAAGGGAGGCTTCCCTTATTAGCTCACATATCTCACTAACCTTTCTTTAACCCATTCTGTATGCTCAGACTCAGTGCTCTGAATAATCCAAAGAAGGAATTAGATACATGTTGGAGAGCCTTGTCCTGCCATTGATTCCAGCCCTTCTATAACTTCAGTTTGAAATTGCAGCTATTTCTAGGTCTCTACAGAAAATTGGTTTCCCATAATGATTATATAGCAGAGTGCTATGTAGAATAAACCAAAGAGTTGAAATTTAGTTTTTAAAAAAAGGGTTGATAAACATAAATGCAATCTGTGATATAAAAGAAGCTACAGATCCAAAACTTAAAACCAAGCCAGATAGCCAGAAGGCTGATAGCTTTTAAAACAAAATTATCTCACTTCTTTCTCAATATAAATGATTAAAAACTCTTAAGTAATATTTTCTACAAATTGGTTATCAAATGTCAGAACAAAGTTAATGTATTTTTCTATGATAATGCCCTAATTTTAAATGATCTGATAATCTATAATATGGAGATTAACAAATATATAATAAAATGCTTACTCAAGACCTGTAAATTCAATGAATTTTATGTTAAACAGATTGTGGATAGATGCTACAAGGCAAGAAAAAAATCTGTCAATATTCAACTCTTAGCAAAATTTTAATTATACTTACAAATATGGGTTAGCACATTAATATTTCATAATCATTTTCACTCTCAAGAAACCATCATCACTGATTAAAATGTCTTTTGAAATACTATTGAATCTTTTAAATTTCCTTGGAATTAGAATAAAGTATAAATCTGCATTTATAACTTACCGAGCATATTCCCTCCAACTCTTTCAATCACTGATAATGTGATCTGAACCTCTATCTTTATTTCCGGGAATAATGGTTTAAAAATGCTATTCCTTTGTACATAAGCATAATCTGATAGTGGATTTTCATTGCTAATATTTTAATAGTTATAGTTGAAAAAATGCTACACAGTACTTTGAACAATTTACCTTAAAAATTGGTCTAAGATAGACAATTTTTGTGTTTACTTTCTTAATTATGGCTTATCTTTGAAAGTGAAGATTGTACACTTATGAATAACTATGCAACTTATTTTGCTTTTGTTTCATTTTGTCTTTGTTTTTTAGATGATGACTTAGAAAAGAACTCTTGTAGAAATTACTTGGAATAAACAGCACTGTTTTTGTGTTGCTAACAAAGAAGCTTGCTAAGTGACAACAAAGAAGAATTTCTTATCAGAATTTTTTTCTCCTATTAATAATTATTGTAAATGATATTCTCTATAGAAGGAGGAAACAATATTAACATCTTTCACTGGATCTGATTCCTAAGGTTGTCAGGATAAATCAGAAAAGCACTTTTTCTTATTGTGTATATTTAGAAGTAAGTTATCAGAATCTGGCAAAGAAAAAATATATGAGAAATGCAAACCTGAGAAATAATTTGGTATACTGCTTCTAGATCTACAAGTTACATTCTTTTCAGGTATGTCACAAGATCCACCAAGGTGAATTAGTAAAAAGATCTTTGCCTTCAAGATGGACTTGATTATTTAGATAAAATAAAAACTGAAATGACCAAAAAATTGGGTTTTTGTATGCTGACCATGAAATCCTTCCTAGTGGCTTGCACAAATTTATATTTTGAGATGCTTATTAGGTATTTGGGAAAATTTCTTAAAATATTTCCATATTAGCACATGCTTCATAGCTAGAGGAACCACATAGTATATTCTCCAAACTTTGACAACGTTGAGAGTGAAATTAGGATATATAAATAATTAAAGCAGGACAAAAAGCATTAACTGGGTTTGTCTTGGGCACATGTGAACATTTGGTTACCTGAGCCACAGCTGTTTTGTAAAGACATTTACTGCACCATGAAGTTACCATCCAGGACTTTTCATCTGTGGCTACCTTCTCCATGAGCTATTGTTTGTTTTATGATACACCCCCTCATATGAATTCTCATTGGTCTTCATTTGTTCTTCCCTACTCCTGTGACATTCCTTTTAATATGCTTTATTATTTCTAATAATTATAATGTGTATATTTATAAGTCTAAGATTTATTATCTTCACTACATGCTAAACATTGTACTAACCTATTTACACATATTATTTTGCAACAGCAATATGAAATAGGCATTATTCAAAAGCTGAGTCTGAAGAACCATGTACATTACCTAAATACATCTGCCAATAAGAAGACCCATATTCTAACTGGCATCTTTTTGACACAAAAGACTAAGCTCTTAGCCCCTTCTGCAGCCTGTCTCATTCTTTGAATTCATCTGGTTTTTAGATTTAGCTCTGCTGAGTGAGCCATGTCAGTAAACTTAAATTCCCTCCATTTAAATAATCAGACTGGAAAACAGGATCATCTTGGAGACAGTAGAATGATGGAGAGTCCTGGAGAGAGGTTGGGTTATCTGAAGGAAAGGACTGCTCAAGCCAAATGGATGATGTCTCATTCATTCACCTATTTATTCAATTCCTCCAAGCCCTGTTCCAAAAAATAGAGATGTATTAATTAACTCACATCTTGAATATTAAGTAACAACTCTACAAATAATAAAGCATATTTCCAGCCCTCAAAGTGATCATTGTCTGGGGTGGGACTAAAACCCACAATTAATTATAAATATAGGTGTTAAATGCAACGATAGAGTATTATGGGAGGATAGAGACCATCTGTAGTCGGAGGGCAGGAGAGCATGTGAGTGTCGAGGGAAGAGGCAAAAAGAGGTCTGGGAAAAATTTCTGGAGGATTTAAAACCTAGCCTGAATCTCAAGGATGATATGGCTTTCATACGTGTGGAAATGGAAACTTTTCACTCTGATGCATTAAGGAATTTCCTTCAGTTCACCTGAAGGCACAATCTTGTTTTCATCTTTCCAAAATTTATTTACATAGTTAACAACAAATAAGTAAACACAAATGAATTGCTTAAATCTGATTGAAATTCCTTGTGTTGGATTCCCTTGTTTTAAAGTGATAAATAAGGCACATTCTTCGTCCTCAGGAAAATTCTAATCAAAATAAGTATGAAAATGAATCAGAGGCTAAGGATGTGATTTTGCCGTTCTTGTCAAGCATGCCATTTAGACCACTGCAAGCAAGTGGCATATGCTGAAAAATAAATGTTTTAATGATGTTAGAGATTTAACACTACACTGTCTTTGAAGAATTATAACAATATTGAAGGCTAATACAGAAATGCATTTAAGAGTAGTACACAGATAGAGGATATAACATATACTCAGATGTGGTTATGTTTTAAAACATTTATGTAAAGACAAACATTGCTATCAAATCAAATTTCAAATAGTTGGCCTTATAATGCATGATCTTGAAAGATACAATTTGTCTCCTCTTTAAAAATTCAAAGCTATCTAATTTGAGAAAGCAGGGTTGGGGTGTGGTTGCCTATTCCTAGGTAGAAACAATTTTGACAGGAGCAAAAAATGGGCTTGTTTTCCCTATTGTGTGGAAAGAATCTTTATAAGGAATGGTCTTGGCATCTGTGCAGGTAGCTATGAAGACTGATCTGTGCTTCCTCACCAAATCAGAGCAAAAGAGAAAATACATTTTAGCCATCATTCTACAGATAATTGAAATGAAAAATTGCAAATGGAATTGTTTTTGGCAAAACTGTTTCCTCCCCAGAATTGAATATCAAAATGTGGTTTCCATGTTTCCATTCACATGTCACAAGTTCCACTCTGGGTGACGTATGAAATCCTGATTCAGGATGTGGACTAGGAGGGTCCAGTCACAGTGACAGTGCCAGCGTTGTTTGATTTATTAATGTATTAGTCATCTTGCTAAAAATGGTTTACATAAAATAGGCATGTAGCATTGTCTTAATTTCTATTTCGTTATTCTAATCTTCGTTCAATTACGTAATCAAGTTAAATTAAATTCAAGAACATAAATTATAGTTAAAGAGTAATTATAATTTGCATTCAGGTAAAAAAGGCAAAGAAACACATAGATACCTGAAAGGCCAGTAGTAACTATGTTCAAGGAAAAATTCAAGTCTCGAAATTGACAATCCTGAATTTAAATGTAATTCTAAACTTAGCTCTATGGGAAAAAGGCATTAAAAATATATTGTAATCAGGGCTGTGCTCTAGTTTCTAGAATCTCTGCCCACACAATTTTTTACATCCAAGTTTATTTGCCTTTAAACTATCATTTGACTGAAATAGATTAGTGAAAAAGCCAATTGGAGTCAAATGGGATATTGCTTTAATCACAAAACATTACAAAAATACAATCAAATGACATTACGCAAAAACAAATAAAATTAAATTAAAAACACTAACTGTCTTATATACTCAAGTTTATTTATCTTTAAATAATTAGTAGATTAAAATTAGTTAACAAAATAGACATCTGGTGTCCAGTGAAAGGCTGCTATAATCAGAAAACATTAAATGAAAGTGCAATAAGGCTAACTAATGCAAAAATAAGTTTTCATTAAATTGAGTTGTTTTTCAAGCATTGCTTGTTTACAACAACAGCTGATGCCAATTAATCAATATAAGGGAATTCTTCAATAATGATGCTGGAAACCTAATTCTGCTACCAAAAGTATGAGTTTCTTTTTCTTTTTTAAGGATTGATATAAGCTTTCAGTAAATAGTTTACATAGCAGTTTTTGCAGTGCCAGCACAATACTTCTTGGCTCAACGTAAACATGTATATTATAGGAAAATGCTGAAAGTTATAGTTGACATACTATGGCATACTGTATATATTATGGTACAGATATAAAACTGGCACTAAGGACATGACAACTGTTTTACTTTCCTGACTGCTAAAACAAATGCCATGCAATGGCTTGGCTTAAACAACAGGAATTTATGGGCTTACAAGCTTAGGAGAAGTAGAAAATGAAGGCATCACTAAGGCAATGCTTTCTTCCAGAAGACTGGCATTCTAGGGCTAGCTGCTGGCAATCCTTGGTCCTTGACCTTTCTGTCACCTGGCAATGCATATAGCAGCCTCTCCTGGTTTCTCTGGGCTCGTTTGACTTCTGACTTCTTTCCATGGCTTTCTCTCTCTGAGACCTTCTCTATGAGGCCTCCAGTAATAGGATTAAGACATCCTGAATCTGTTGGGCCACACCTTAATTGAAGTAACATCAACCAAGGTTCTGCTTACATGGGTTCACATCCACAAGAATGGATTAAATTTAAGTACATGTTTTTCTGGGGTCAAAATCTCCAAGCCACCATAACAATTAATAATAATAATAAAAGATCATCACAGAATCTTTTCAGTAAAACAATGAAGGAAATGTTCCCAGTACTGAGGCAACTATGCCACATAGATCTGCTTCCTGCTTAAAGGGTAGCAAATAATTTGAGATATGCTTCATTTTATGCTACCTCATACCTACTGAAGAACATGCTAGTTCTGAGATAGTGTGAAACAAGCTCCTCATCTTCGGTTATGATTAAACTCTGTTTTATGTTCCTCTTACTTGGCAACTGATGGTGCCTTTTTTATTTTCTCTCCTTATTTTAGGGGATGACATTGCCTGGTAGTTCAACCAGAACACAACAAGAACCAAGAAACATTTATTCTGCCTTTAGCACTGACACTGCCAGATATGTGATCTTGGACAATATAATGTGTTCCTAACAAGGAAGAAATGAATGCTTGTTAAGCAATGGAACCAGTGTCTAAACACAGTTGTAGAGTGCAAACCCACAGTGTTAAATCACAGCAAGTCACTTCAACACTCTGGGCCCAATTTCTTCATTACTAACTCTGTATGGCCATTTTCTTTTTGAATGACCAAACTTGCTTTTTCTGGAAAGTCAAGTATTTTAATTATGCCTTGCCTTTATTTGGGGAGTCATGGCTCTTGGTCAGTGGTTTTCAAAGATTAGCATACATCAAAATTATCTGGGGAGCTTGTTTAAAATGAAAATTCCTGGGTTTCTCCCTCAGGTTCTGATTTAGTAAGTCTAGAGTGGGGTCTACAGATCTATATTTGAAACAAGGATCCTCAGTGACCAAGTATTGGGTCGTCCTGGATTACCTTTGAGTGTGGTCTTAGATCACCTTTGCTTTGACCATGGCATTAAGGCTACTCATAGGCCTCTACCACCTTTATGACAGATATGGGAGAGAAAAGAGCTATATGTATTCTAATACTTTAAGCATGACCAGTGGGGAATTGTTAGTGCTACGGACAGAGATGTTTATGAAGATAAGAACCAATTTGGGAGCAAGAATGTAAAGAAGTGATGCTCACGCTCATCAATTACATTCTTTTTTTTTTTTTTTTTTTTGAGGTACAGGGGCCAGGGATTAAACCCTAGACCTTGTATGTGGAAAGCCTGTGCTCAACCACTGAGACACTGAGTTGATTTTTTCTTTTGTCTGCTTGTTGTTCATTTTTGTTTTAAGGAGGCACCAGGAGCGGAACCCAGGACCTCCCATGTAGGAAGCAGGCACTCAACTGCTTGAGCCACATCCACTCTCAATAAACATGTTTTTTTTCATTGCCCATTATATGCAAGGAGCTGTAATAATCAATGTTGAAGTTAGAGTAGGGTAGGCAATCATGACCTGCTAATGTGAAGTTCATACTCTGCAGCAAATTATTATACCAAGAATGATGGAAAAACTAAAAATGTACTCAATATTAAATCTTCTAGGGGAGCAGATGTGACTCAAGCAGTTGAGCAACTGCTTCTCACAGAGGAGGTCCCAGGTTTGGTTCACAGTGCCTCCTAAAGAAGACAAACAAACAACAAGCAGACAATAAGCAGGCATCAAGCAAAAACAAGGAGCAGACAATGAGCAAAAACAACAAGCAAGACAATGGTCAAAAACCAACAAGCAGGGAGTGGATGTGGCACAAGCAGTTGAGTGCCCACCTCCCACGCGGGAGGTCCTGGGTTTGGTTCCCAGTGTCTCCTAAAGAAAAGGAAAATCTTCCAACAATAAATAATTATATTTTCTCATAATCACTTCTAGGCCTGGCCCCAAAACATTTTGTTAACGATTGAACTGTGTCCCCCGAGAAAAGACATATTCAAGTCTTAAGTCCCTGTCCTGTGTCTGACCTTACTAGAAACAGGGACTTTGAAGATGTAATTAGTGAAAAAGAGATCAAACTAGTTGAGAGTGAACCCTAATCAAATACAGCTTGGTGTCATTATAAAAAGAGTAGAAACACAGGGGAGAACACCATGTGATGGGTGATGAGAGATTGAAGCCCAAGGATTTCCAGGTAGCCGTCAAAGGCTAGGAAGAGGTAAGGAAAGATTCTCCCCCTAAAGATTTCAGACTTTTTGCCTTTAGAACTGTGAGACAATATATTTTTATTGTTTTAAGCCATCTAGTGTATGGTACTTTGTTATGGCAGTCAAAGAAACCTTAGATATACTAAATTTTTACCTGTATAATTGATGATTATCAGGCAATAACATATATTTTGCTTTATTCACTTATCCTATTTATAAAATGTCTCCATGCTGCTTAAAAATATTGTCATTTTCATTACTGCATACTATTCCATTGATGTGATACCACAAATGTCTTAATAATATTGCTATTGTTGAACATTTGTTTACTATAAAACAATTTGAAATAATATATTCTAATTTCCACAACACTGTAATGAATGTTGTTTAAAATGAGTGCATCATTTTTTCTCATTTTGTGTATTGTTTTTTGAAGTTAGTTTAATAATCATGTGCTCATGGTAACACTGGACCATGGGATCAATTGCTAATGGCATTTAAAGTTTTATGAACAACTCATCTGATGAAGGTTGTTCACAGAAATCACAAGTTTGCCTAGAACACTCATATAAGAAGAAAACAATCTAAAATGTCATTTTCTATGTAAAGAAAGCTTTTGTTTCCTTTTTCTTTTTTAATCTGAAAGTGAAAGTAGGAAAAATAAGAAAAATGGGTTTTTTCAGGATATCTTTTTTTTAAAAGATTTTTTTTTACTTTATTACATATCCCCCCCTTTGTGATTGTTCTTGCTGTGTTCATTTTTGCATTCTTCTGTGTCTGCTTGTCTCCCCCTGCTGCAGCGACCCGCCAAGTCTGCTCACCGCGCGGCTCACAGTGGCTTGCCCTGCCCGTGGCTGCTTGCCCTGCCCACAGCAGCTTGCCCTGCCTGCAGTGGCTTGCCTTCTCAAGGCGGTCTGCCCACTTGAGGAGGCCCCGGGAACCGAACCCGGGGCCTCCTATGTGGTAAACCGGCGCCCTACCAATTGAACTACAGCTGGCCCCTTCAGGATATCTTTTTAATTGACCATTTTTCTTAGTTGAAAATGGATTTTAGAGATAAACCAACATGTTTACTATTATTCATTTGTGTAAAGTAAGACACAGAAAGGGAAATCCAGTAGCTTGCCCAAACTCATGGAAACAGCAATGAGCCTTATTCATGGCCTTCGCATCATATATTATTTTCTACTGTACTTATATTGCCATATGATTTCTAGGGACTTTCAGAGGAACTGTAATAGCTACAAGGAATTATTTATTTCACATGGAAAAATCAATGTGGTTAGTTCCAGTTCTGAAACTATGCATCCAAGAGTGGAGTATTATTATGGTCACGAAGAAAATTCTCTAAATCTAAGGATTTGTATTGGAGTTGAAAATGTTCCCAATCCCCCAGAGGCAGGTTCTTGGGGTACAGCTTTTGTTTCTGCTCTGTATATTTGGAACTGAAGTTTCAAAGGACTTGTAGTTTTTTTGAACTTTTTAAAAGAAGGAATTTTTAAAGAATCCTGATACATTCAGTTTGAAAAGATTAGATATTTTGCTTTCCTAAAATATATCTGTCTAGTACCTCTGTTGGAGCTAAGAAATATATTTAAATTTCAAATGAGGTAGACTATTATATTTCCAAGCTCATCATATAAAAAAAATGGCACGTAATACAAATTTTTAAAAGTGAGCTGGTATGCATGGTATTTCTGTGAGCATTTATTTGATTATTATTGTAGAGTAATTTAATTTCTCAAATATTTTAATTCAATGTTTTAAGTTAAAATGAACTCTATGATGGGGATAGAAAATACAAACTAGAAAAAGATTGCTGTGGATTCAGAAATTGAGTTTTGTTTTATTTTGATTTTTTCCCTCCTTTATTCTTTCTTTATTTTTAAAGAATCTTTAGATTACAGAAACGTTACATCAAAAATATAGAAGATTCCTATATACCCCAACCCCTTCCCCTCCCACACTTTCCCACATTAACAACATCTTTCATTAGTGTGGTGCCTTCGTTACAATTGATGAACACATATGGAAGCATCGCTACTAATAAGGTCTGTAGTTTATTACTGTTTACACTTTGCACTGCACAATTTTATAGGTTTTGACAAAATGTATAATGGCTTGTATGCATCATTGCAATACATGCAGAACAATTCCAATGTCAACCAAATGTCAGAACCTCTGGTGACCACTGTCTTTATATCAATGTTACAATTTCTTCCATTACTAGAATAATAATAAGTTTACTTTGGCCCATAGTTACATTACCCCTATGTTTGTTCATTCCTCAGTCTTGAGGATTTGGGGATGGTGATGAACACTCTGCTTCTGATTGAAAGGAGGCTTAGATCCCATGGGGAAGATGGATGGAACTGTCTTGCTTGCAGTTGTAGGTATTCTCTGTTTATTGGGATGGGCATTGTCTGTCATCATCCTTTTGTTAGTTGTTCTAGGTGAGTCTGATGAACTGAAGAGTAGGTGTTGGCTGCCACTCAGCTGAGATTAGAGGCTCAACCCATTTTAAAAGGTTTTGTTTTAAAAAAGAAACTAGTGTACAGCTAATTTCTTTTAATCCTTCTATACAGAGTGAGCCAGCAGAGTGACTAGGGTGGTTTTGTGTGGAAGTTGTGGTAAACAGAATTCTAAGAAAGGCCGTGTGTTTACCACCATTTGATATCCACATCATTGTATATTCCCTTCCCCTTGTGTGCAGATAGAAACTTTGTCAATCTTCTAACCAATGGAACACAGCAAAATGAAGGGATTTTGCAGATACAAGTTAAGGTCTCTAATCATTTGACTTTGAGATCATCAAACAGAGGATTTTTGTTAGTAGACCTGATCTTATCAGTTGATACCTTTAAAAAAAGGTCCAGGCATTCCCAGAAAGAAAAGGTTCAATGCAGCAGAGACACTCTCAAGCTGGACTTGAAGAAGTAACAACTAGTTTGTGAACTGTGAACAGGTGTAGTCTCTGAAAGCTGAGGGACTTCATCCTACAACCACAAGGAATTGAATTCTGCCAACAATTTGAATGAGTTTGGAAGAGGACTCTAAGCTACAGATGAGAATGCAGCCCTGGCCAATGTCTTCATTGAAGCCACATGAACCTTTGAGCAGAGGACCTAGCTAATCTGTGCTCAAACTACTGACCCATGGAAACTATGAGACAATAAATGTCTGTTGTTATAAACCTCTAAATTTGAGGTAATTTGTTATGCAGCAATAGAAAATTAATACAACAGTCATAAAATACACTAAAGCATAATTGCAATGAGCTCATTGCAAAAATGTTCACAGTTTATATATAGAACTTATTGTGTAAATATTTAAATATTTATTTTCAGTTGCTTATTTAAGATTCTCTCTCTACTCTTGGGTTTTCACTAATACTCAAGAGGATGATTCAAAAGGTCACAGTACATATTTATATACATATATTTGTATACTTGAGAATCCCTAAAGTGAACAATTATTTTCATTCAAATGCAATTATTGAATTCCTGTAGTTTGGCTGCAAGTCAGATTTACCAACAAGTTGTAAGTATCACAATTTGCAGGCACTTGGACATTTTAAGAACATGACTTTATCACGCTACCCATTCTACCTTAGAGCACATGGCATGGATTCAAGATGAGATGAAACATTTCAATTTTATATAAACAGCAAGTGAGCTGTTGATGGAAAGTTTTCCAAGTTAAATTGAATAAAACTGTAAAACCTAAGAGAAATTTCATGCAATTCCTATCAATAGAAAACAAGTTCTCAGGGATGAAAGGTCAAAATTATTTAAAGATATAAAAAAAGCATTAAAATTAGTTTAATATTAGGTTTTAACTAAATCATAAAATATGAAACAAAGTCTTAAGTGTATTTTTATAATCAACTTTTATTAATCAAAGAGGAAGGAATCTTTCCATGTTAATTCTGGCAGGATATGATCCATCACATGGCACTTGATTCTTAATTAAAATTGTTGAAAGAGCTTTGAAACTAAGAATTTTACTACCAGAAATCTTACATTTAAAAAATATATTAAAATAAAGGATGGTCTAAATTGATCAACATCCATAATAATATGGCAATGCTTTAAAGGCGACCCAGTCACCTTGGAGCTTAATGAATGTTGCATCCACCTTGCCAAGCAGGGATAAAATGCCATTTCTACCTCTTTGCAGAATAACAATTCAACTCCCAGTCAGAAGGGATCAGAACGTGAAACCTGGCATCTTGGGCTCCTTACTGTCTCTCACCTGAGACAGAGGGCTCTAGCAGTTAACTGGGCCAACTAGGAGAAGCCAGTGAATTGAAGAGCCACATTCACTCCAGGCCCAGCCAGGAGTCCTGTGAAAATAAACACTCTTAACTTTATATCTTTACAGGAATGCTTGTGGTACTGCTTGCCAAATTGGGCTATATTTTATACATAGATCCTACCAGAAATCCTAGATGTAAACATAAAATGCAACCTGGAGCAATTGTTGTCCTTGAAAAGTATTATTTCCTTCACAAATAGTTCAATAATAAAACATATGTCAAGCACAAATGAAAATAACAGTTTATTTATAAAGATTCAATAACAATACTGATAACAGCAGTTAGCTTCTATTAGACATTTAGTGTGTAGTAGGTACTGTTCTTGGTCCTTTACTTGCACTATCTCAATTAATTCTCACAAGTCTGTAACAGCGAGACTTACATTATCTTGATTTTAGATGAGTAACTGATTTTAGGTAAAGAGCTTGCTGAAGTAAGTAACCTTCTAAGATTTTTCTCCAGAATGCTCTCTTTAGTCCTTGACTCTGTGCTAACTTTTCAAGAATATCTGAATATGATGAGTGATGTCCAGGCCAAGTAGGAGAGTGTTTAAAACATCCAATATCCTTGGATATTCCAAACACATGTATCCATTTAACGTTTAAAAAATAAATAAACACATGGTAATAATTTTAAATTCACAGAAAAGTCACAAAGTGTTACTTGCCCTTTACCCCAATTTCCCCCAAAGTTGACATCCTAACTTCCCATGGTACAGTTCTCAAAACTAACAAATTAGCAGTAACTAGAGACTACCAGATTTCACCAGGTTTCCTCTAATGTCCATTTTCTGTCCCAGGATCCCATTCAGGATCCCATTTGGCATTTAGTCATCATCTCTCCTTAGTCTCCTCTAGTCTGTGACAGATTCTCAGTCTTTCTTTGCTTTTTATAACACTGGTGGTTTTAAAAAGCAATAGTCAAGCATTTTTTAGAATACCCCTCCATGTTGCTTATTTCTTTTTGCTCAGATTATTCTAGCTTTGACCACTGAGAGTTCTTTTCAAATTGGCTCCTGTGTCACCTTGACATGTTCCATCCTTTTATTTGCTGAGCACTTCCTTACTTTCTGGCACTATAAGATGCCCTGTGCTTATTAGCATCAGTGCTAATAAAAGATGTGTTATGAGATTTATATGATCTACTAATGTGAGAACATTCTCTCATAAACTATAACAAATATGTAATACTAATACAGGGTGTCATTAATCGGGTGGCTTGGGGGAAAAATACACCAAATGTAAGATATTGGCTATAGTTAGTAGCAATGTTTTGATGATGCTCTTTCATAGATTGTAATAATTGTTTCACAACAATGCAAGATGTTGGGGGTGGGGTAACATATGAGGGCCCTGTATGATAATATGCCAGTTTGTTTTGTGAGTTCACAACTTATATTATATCTTTATTGTTTATGATATTCATATATGAATGATAAACTTTAATAAAAAAAACTTTTAAAAAAAAGAAAAGAGCTTCTCTTCTGTTTTCTATCATAGCGTATAGCATGGCAATCTACTCCATTGGCCAAATAAAAAACCTGGGCTTCATTAATGAGTTTTCATGCTCTCTTGTATCACATATAAAGCCAAAAGCAAGTTTTCTTCATTCCATTGCAGTAGCCTCCGATCTGATCACTCTGCCATAAGACTTGCCTTATTCCAACCTATTTTCCATACTGCAGCAAATTTATGGTAAACAATGCTATTAGATGACTTATAAGTCCCAGAATAATTGATCTTGCTTATCTCATGATTGCTCTCTGGCATCACTTCTTGCCTCCCACTCATCCATCAAGCAGCAATGAATTTTGTTTAAGCCCCATGTGCACCATGATATCTCAACTCAAGCCTTCACCTGTGTTGTCCCCTCTGTTATAACACTTTTCCTTCACTCTGACTCAGCTAAATAGCATTCACCTTCTAAGCTTTATCTTAAATTTCACATTCTCTGGTAAGCTTTCCTTTATACCCTGTGATAGTTTGAGGCTTTTTTGGACCCCAGAAAATCATGTCATTTGAACTAATCCATTACTGTGGGTGTAAACTTTCTGCAGGTGGGACCTTTTTGATTGGATTACTTTAGTAAGGCATTACCCAAGGTGGGTCTTATTCCTCTTATTGGAGTCTTCCAAAAACAAGATGACTATGGAGAAACAACAGAGAGAAACTCACAGACAGAGAGAAAGAAAAAGTTACAGACAGAGAAAGAAAACCACTGAAGCAGGAAACTGAAGCAACGAGAACCAGAGGAGAAGGGAGAGATCAGAGACTCCACCATTGTGCCTTGCCAAGTGACAGGAGTCCAAGATTACTGGCAGCCCGTTTTCAGGGAGAAAAGCATCACCTGATGAAGCCTTGATATGGACATTTTCATGACCTCAGAACTGTAAGCTTATAAGTTAATAAAGCCCCATTGTAAAAGCCAATCCATTTCTGATATATTTCTTTTGGCAGCTGGCAAACTAAAGCAACCCCTCTCCTCTAAGCTCTCTAGGTACTTACTCTGGATAAAAGATATAATCACTTTCCTGTCATTTTCCACCCTTGGCAGTCTCTACTGTTCACAGCTTAGCTCATCATCCTGCATTGCAATTGTCATTTTCTTTTCCTTAGTTCCATCTATTTAGCAAGCTCTTGTGCATAGGGATAATATGTATCTTGCTTGATCTTTGTATGCCCAACAGTTAGAGAGTGCCCATTTTAGGAGTTCAATAAAAATCTGTTTAATTAATGCATGCCTCTCTTTCAAATGTCCTATCATGAACATCTATTACTGTAGCAATTGGAAAAGAGAAGTAATAATTCATACAAAATTTGAAACATTTACTTACATCTTCCACTAATAGAACAATCTGAGTTTAACAAATGTGTGTTAGAGAACAAGAAGAGTCAACAAAATTTAAAACAAAAGGAATCCTTTATGTATTTTCTATCCTTTAATTATTTTGTGAAAATTATTTTATTATGAAATCTAAACGTAATAAAGAGCATAATTAAGGTATTTTGTTATTTCTTCATATAAATTGTATCAAATTCCCTCAGAGAGCTCGATAAGTAAGAATATATAATTTTATTAGTGATAATAGTGGTGGTGACCATTTCTGGAAAATGACAGACAATCCTCTTGAATAAAACCTCAAGCCTCATATATGATTATCGAATTAATCAAAAATGAGCTTGGGGATTTTCATGAACTTGCATAATCTTGGACTTTGAAAGTCACTCAAAGATTCCTACATTGCTACAGAAATTTTCCAGGATGCTATTACAGGGCAGGCACACAGTTAGTATTGTGCTGAAGCTTCCTTTTATTTAGACTTTATGGTAGATGTAAACACATACATTCTAGTTTTCCAGCTTAACCTAGAAAGTTTGTTCTAGATTTCATAGTTGAAAGAATAATAAAAATATATTAAAATAAAGGATGGTCTAAATTAGTGGTAAGCAAAGTCTCTTGCTTAACAAAAAGTAATTTATGCATCTGCGTTCTCTAATATCCAAGTTTCTTTCTATTATTATAATATTTAAGCCTTCATAAGAAGATACAAGTTTTATACATGCTCAAGGCATTGTGCTTCCATTGGCAGATAACCCATTAAGAGGTAAGAGTAGTGATCCTATTACCAATCAACAGAAAACAAAGTCCTGTCAGCAAAGCCTTGGGATGTGATTCTTCTCTATTTGTGTGTGAGTGAATGTATGAGTGTGCATGTGTGAAAGTATGACTGTGTGTACAGATATAAAAGCTGTCACCAAAATGGGAGGTTACAGGAGTAGGTTAAAGGGTTGGCCAACCTTAATAGGCTTAAGATATTTTTGCCAATAAATAAATAATAAGCATGGCATGTTATCACCAAAATATCAATACAGAAAACTTATAAACTAGTATAAATTAATCATCTAAAATATATATATATAGTGCATCAACTCACTTTTTGGGAAATAGAAGAACTATGAACAGGTATCCCTTTCTCATACATATTACTTGTAGTTGAGGAGATAAGGAAAATGCATTTGAATTGACAGCAAGTAATACATATGAATTTAATTAAGTGCAAATCAATTCTTATGATTCTAAAATCTCTAGGAATTAAGCTGGAAGAAAATTCTAAACTATTGCTCAAAAAATGTTCATAGAACTCTTTCATTCTACATGTGTTTGGGAGAATGGGTAGATAGGCAGAGAATTAGAGGGGAAATGGAAAGATACTTTAAATCAGGGGTCCTTAAATTTTTTTGTTCCATGGACCCCTTTGCCGGTCATGTGAAAACCATAGACCCCTTACTAAGTCCTCACTAAACTGTGTATTATTTAATAAATATATCACACCCGCACCACACCCGCACCGTCCCCACAAGAGCAATGTTTTTTTGAATTTCAGTTCAAGCTCACCGACCCCTTGCTAAGAATCCCTGTTTTACATGAAAGCAAAAGCATGCCTGAAGGCACAAAGATAAAAGACTAAACATAGCAGATTTATAGGACAGTGAAACTTCTCTGAAACAGTTTTTGTATAATTTGCTGAGGCCAAAATAAATCTATAGTAACTATCTATTAATTTGAATATACTTTAAAAGGCATGGCTTATTTGCCTTGGATTCTATTCCCAAACTCATAATTACTAACTCTAAGAGGTCAGTTAATATAGCTAAGTCTAACATTTTTGTATCTACAAAACCACAATAATTTTTCTGTGCTGACTTTGCATGGTAATTTGTGAGTTATATACCACTGCATATAAAAATACTTTGTATGTTTTAATTGCAATTTGAACCTATAATATTAAAAAAGGATCTTTTACTTATTAATTGTAACTTGTCTCTTCATGTGTAGGTTTCATCCTTTAAATAGGAAATCAAAACAATGTGGGAAGATAATATAAAAAAAAAATAGAACAGTTCATGAAAGTCCACATGAAGTAATCATCATTTCTAGCCAGCCTCCTTACTCATAGGGTATTGTCAGTCACCAATTCTAAAACCAAAAGCACCATACAGCCTCTCAAATGCCTTTAAGTGACTTCTAATAATGAAGATGAAATGATGTTGAGGCAAAAACAAACAAACAAACAAAAACACTCATTTTAGTTGCTTCTCAACCATCACGGGAAACTTTTGCATATGGGTAAAAAGCATTTTGAAATTAGTATACTTTTATTAAGAAACTCAATGCAATTATCTCCCATATTCACTGCATTTTATTTCCTTGAGATGCAGCAATTTTCATTTGAGAATTTAAAACTGTGGTATCAGTTTTAATTTAATTCCAGTCTGTTAAAAATGTGATTATCTCATCCCAATTTGTCCAGACTTTGAAAGAATGTTTTAGCGGTAAATGGTTTTTGCAGATGATATTCTACATTACTGAATTAAAATTGTTTTTCTCCGGTTAGCTGATTTTCTTTTATCTGTGTTTTAGTTTGCTGAAAGCTGTTGGGAGCAATATACCAGAAATGGGCTGAATTTTATAATGGGAATTCATTGGGATAAAAGCTTACAATTCTGACGCTGAGAAAAATGTTCAAATCAAGGCATCATCAGAAATGGTGTCTCACTGAAGTTCAGCTGCTGGCCATCCTGGACTCCCGCCACATGACAAGGCACAATGGGGCTCTGCCAGTCTCTTTTCCTAACGCAGCTCTGGGTGAATAGGCACATGGCAGTGTCTGCTCACCTCCCCTCTCTCCTCTAGGCCTTGTTGCTAGTTCTGCTTCTGGCTGCTCCGTCTGTGGCTTTCTCTCTCTCGGGTTCCTCTATGTGATCCTGGGCTCCTCTTCATCTCTACGGCTTTTTCTCTGTGCCTGCAGCTTTTTAGTCCTCCGTTTATAAAGACCTCCATTAAGAGGATTAAGACCCACCCTGGGTCATGCCCAGCTGAAGTAATCTAATCAAAAGAAGGTCCCCTAGCTGAATCTAATAAAAAAGTTTAGAATAGTTTTACATGCACAGGAAGGGATTAGTTCTAAAGACATGATCATCTGGGATCCACACAGCATCAAACTGTCCTACTTAGTAAAACTTAGCCTCTACTTCATGGATTCCAATTGTTCAATAATATTGTATAATTTTCATGTTGGATCCAGAGCAAGATAATCAATCTGTGTGATACAAATTAGTTTATTCCACTATATACTACTTAAAGTTACTCTGATGAGAGCTTTGAGGCAAATTTTTTAGGTAGAAGAGCTTTTGAGAATTGCTTACCCCAACTTTCAATTGTTTTCCCTTCTTTCCACTGTAATTCTTTTAAATGCTTTATTTCTCTTTAGTTTTTATTACTTCTTCATTCCTTATACATGTATCCACTACCTTATTCACTTGAAGAGTAAGAATGCAGAAAGTGGGGGGGGGGGATCCCCAAAGTAATGGTGTTAATATTTTAAAGAAGGGACTATAGTTAACAGTAAAATTATTAAAATGTTCTTTCATGAATTGTAACAAATGTACCTTGCTAATGTAAGGTGTTAATAATTGGGAGGTATATGAGAACACTATATTTTATGCATGATTGTTCTGTAAACCTATAACCTCTTAATAAAAAGATTTTAAATAATTGTGTTAAAATGAGTGTACATGTTAAAATTTCTTATGGCAGTATTGCCAGTGCTTCAAATAGTTTGATATTTATAATAGATCTTTTATTCACAAATTCCATCTTATTTTCCTACACGTTATATCCCATAAATCTTCTGTATGTCCTTATGCTCTGAGTAGATAATGATGCCAGGTAATAAATGAAGCAAAAATATGTAAGCAATGGGGAGTGGATGTAGCTGAGGTGGTTGAGCACCTGCTTCCCATGTATGTGGTCCCAGGTTCTATCCCTGGTACCTCCTAAAAACAAACAAACAAATGAAAAAAACAACTCTCACTGGGGAGAGGATGTAGATCAGTGGATGAGTGCCTGCTTCCCATGTTCAGGGTCCTGGGTTCATTCCCTGGTACTTCCTAAAAAAAAATGTAAGCAAATACATTATGGTCACTATTATTATCTATGCATTTATATATTAAGTAATGGTTTTCAAACAGAGAGAATTGTGCTCCCTAGGGGACATTTGGTAATGTGTGGAGACATTTTTGATTGTCACAATTGGGGAGGTACTACTGTCATTGTGTAAATAGAAGTCAGGGTTGTTGCTAAACATCATTCAATGCACACAGTACAGTCCTCCACGAGAAAAAGTTATCCAGTTGAAATTATTAATATTGGTGAGGTTGAGTAGCACTGATAGAAAAGGAACTTGTCATTCTTAGAATTGATCAAGATGCTCTTTTTTTTCCTTGATGGAGTAGGATTTTTAGTTACAAAAGCACCATTACACATTAGACAAGTTGCAGTATGCAGTTCTCCTTTTAGTCACCTCGTTCACTCTATGAAATATATGTAACAAGAGGCTGCCAATTACCTAATGGCATGGATCCCTTCAAAATGTCTACAGAGTGAAGAGGATGGGAAGCATTTAGGTGCATCATACCCCTTATAAATGATGGCTATTACTACATTATAAATTATGTTGTTAGTGGGCAGAAAGGGGACATGAGTGTATTCTGCATAATTTTTACAATAATGTAGTATGTAGCATCCATCACATTCTGTCTGAATTTTAATGAATAAAAGAGAGAAAATTATTTTCCACTTACAATATTTGAAACATTTTTTTCTTGTTTTTCTGAGAAAATCTTGTTCTAAGCTCATCTGCCATCCTAACCCAAGAGAACATAATCTTTATATATACACTATCCTAATTATGTCATAGGTTTGGTACTCTTATTTTTAGCTATAGACCTTGAATTAAGGGTGTTCACAAATGGTCAGAATGATTATTATCAGTCCAGATTTGGTGTGGGAGGGTATGTTAGCTACACTAGCTGCTTACTAACACTAGTAAGGTCATTTGTGTTCATTCATTGACAATGTATGAAAAACCCACAATTATATTAAAATTTCAGGGTCAATAAACTGATAATATCTAAGCACACTTATAGGGATTACAATTACATTCATCCTACTGATTGCTTCACTTACCGGAATTGTTTAAAACACTTGATAAACAGCATCACTATGGGGAAGTAATTTAGGAGCATTCTCTCTTTTAGGAAAATTGTCTTCTGATGTGTAGAAGTAAGACATTTCCTGAACTTTCTTCCCTGAACTATTTCCTTCAACCTGGAAGGAAACTATTTCTCCTATTAGGCTTGTTTCATTTAACATAGGGATTAAGAGTGTCAATTCTAGATCTAACAAATCTGAAACTTGAATCACATCTTTGCTGTTTACAATTAACTTAATTTTGGCAAGTTGTATAACCTATATAATCTTTATTTCTCATTAATAATATAGTACTTATAACAATAGAAATAATAATACCTTGTAGGTTTTGTGAAGATTAATGAAAGGTACATGCAAAACTTTTCAAATGCCCAACAATATGTGTTTAATTTAAATTAATTTTTCAAAATACTGTGTCATATGGCAAACTCCTTAGTCTATATCTGTTTTCAGGCCAACAACCTACTTTAATTCTTACCTGGAAGCTTAAATGCACACCAGACTCAGTATGACAATCCTGAACCTTTTTCTTCCAAAATTTTTCTTTTTCCTCTGTTCTTTATGTAGTGAAGGCATCCTTAGAATTGCTCCAATCAGAAAACCCAGGAGTCATCTTTGCCACTCCCATCACAATTATTTTCCATATCTAGTAACTCACTAAGAGCTTTTAATCTACCTACTTAATAGTGTTAGAGGTGGGTCTATTTCTCTCTAATTCCACCATCACTCCTTTATACCAGGCCATCATAATCTCTCCAATGGAAAGAGATATCAACAGGTTTTGAGGTCATACCCTTGGCTCTCTTAGCTCCTTTTACTTTTCCCACCAATCTGTTTTACACATGGAAACAATAGTGGTTTTATAAAAATGAAAATAATAGCATGTATTTTCCCTTCTTAAAGCCTTCCAATGGTCCCTATTGCTTTTAAACCGAAATCCAAAATGCTTAACCTAGGTTGTGAGTTGGTCAAAATTGAAATTTCAGATGCGCTGAAGTTATTTTTATCTTCTTTACTACAAGCAATTTAAATAGATACCACAAGGATTCATTTCATGTGTTAACTTGGCTAGGTTATGGTGTACAGTTGTTTGGTCAAGCAAACATTGTCTTGATTGTTACTGTGAGGGTATTTTGGAGACAGATTTAAATCATTAGTTAGTTGATTGCATCTATGGCTTATTATATCTATAATCAACAAAGGATATTGCTTTCAGCAATGAGAGAAATCTCCTCTTCCAATCACTTGAAGGCCATAAAGGGGAAACTGATGATTTCAGCAATCAGAAAAGAAGAATTTCTCTCTACTTTAGCAGTCACCTTCTCCTGAAGAATTCATCATGACCTTCAGCTTCAGGGCACAACAGAAATTTTCAGAAAAAGTTTCTTTTATTACTTGCATAGTATAAAGAGTCCAGAAAGGGCAAATAATCCCTGTCACTCACACAGCACAAAGAGTCCAAAGGAACAGGGCAAGAGGTCCTATCACAGCAGATCTCCCAAGGTGGCTAAACTTCTCAGGGTCTGGGTTGGTAGATGGCAGCCTAACATGCCATACTTCATGCCAGAGATGAAAGACAAACCTATAATGTTTGAGTATAAAAACCAAGGTGTTTTTTTTATCCACCTTGGGGTAAGGAACCTGTCACTAAGAATTCTTGTTCTGATAAGCATCTGAAGCTCCTCCCTGGTTTCTGGGTTTAAGGCCCAGCCAGGACTTTTCATTAGCCTTAACATCTCCTCCAGGTTGTGGAATGGCATACAATAGGAAAGTAGGTAGGGACAGCAGAAGGCCAGAGGATGGTAGCTTAGTGTATGTTTGTGACTTCCCCAGAGAAGGAGGTGGGGGTAGGCAAGTCTGCGTGATGGTGACTTAACAGGTGTTTGTGATTTCCCTAACAGAATGCAATCAATTTACTGATGATTTAAATCCAAGAAATAGCCTTTCAGTAATAATCAGGCCCATGCTTGCTTGACTAAACAACTGGGTACCGTAACTTGGCCAAGCTGACACATAAACTTAAGCATCACAGGAACCACTGGATAATTGCATTAAAGTGAAATGATTGACCTTGTATCTATGCTTGGCTCAAAGTTTATATTCCAAGGAGAGATAATCTGACTACCCCTTGGTTACGGAAAGTTATCAATTTGATTGGCAGTTCCATTCAGATGTTATGTTGGAGAAGACATTTCCAACAATACCGACTATAGAGGAAAATCAGGATTCTATTAACAGACTAAGAGGTATTGTTGATGCTAGATAGAAAACAAAATGACAGGATGTATCATACAACAGAAAAAAATGGGAGAAAGAGATTGTTTTAAATGGAAATTCCTGGAAATTAGACTATAGTTGCCCATTCTAGGATATCTTCTACCTATCATATTGGAAAACAAATTAATAATGACTATCTTAATGATCAAACTTATTGTTGAAAGATTCATGAGTCACAGAGTATATGGGCTATACCCTTCTGATATTGAAAATATACCCACTTTCCAGTTTAATAAGAGAAGATAAAATCATTATTTTAATCATCATAGCTTTATTGGTAATTTTAAAAAACAAAGGTTGGATTGTGACAGTGTTTGATGATAAACACAGGCTAAATTTTAAATATGAAATTCTCCAAATCCCAAATATTTCTGTGTTAAAGAGGCTCATGTTGCATATCTGTAGTGTGATGATGGATAAGATGTCTCTAATAATGGGATGGATTAAAAAAAATGGCACAAGGAAATGAGCATTGATAATAGCAGCATTTTTCATCTTCTAGTATTTCTCCTTTCATTCATTCAGTGAGTACTGTCTGTTCTCCAAGGTAAAGATGACACATCTCACACTAAATGACTGTCTTCCAAGCTGGGAAGCTTGAACTCTCTGAAATATCTGCATTCCATTCTGAATGAGGCTGCACTAACAACTCAGGTCATTTAGGCCACCACTACATTTACCTGAGCCTCCACCCATTTGAGTGTCACATATTTAAATTTTTCAGCTTTCATGTTTTCAATTAACGTGCACTAAGTTCTTGAAGTATACATTTTGAAACATCTCTGAAGAATTTATATGTAGCTCCATCTTGAGTTCTTTTCATCATTACTGCTGCTTCCCAGATAAATTACCCTAAATTTTGTACTCCCTTCTAACAGTGACTGATGTTTTTGGGGTCCTGGGAATGAAAAATATTCGGCTTACATTTGTATGTCCACTTAGCTTCTGTACTGAACAAATCTACTACATGTATATTGAAGATATTAGATGATAAAAGATAAAGTTGATTTCATTTATACTGTGACCACTTTCTAAATAATGGATTGACTGTCTGCTTCTGCAGTAGACTGTATATGTCCTTACTTCCAATTAATTTATAGTTTAGATTAAATAAATCACTAAAAAGTTACATAACATTTAAAGCAAAATGACCTCTTTACAAGCCAAAAATTTCATCATAACCTCTGGTATAAATTATGACACGTTTTAGATCACATAATGTGGAATTATAATATGTGGTGCCTCCTGTTCTTTGTATTCTATGTATGTTGACTTTTCTGGTCATATATTTTTATTAGCATCTGCCAATAAAAGAGTTATAATACAACTCAATGCTACTTTT
Organism: Chaetophractus vellerosus; assembly: GCA_004027955.1. Lineage (NCBI taxonomy): Eukaryota > Metazoa > Chordata > Mammalia > Cingulata > Chlamyphoridae > Chaetophractus > Chaetophractus vellerosus. Next base: position 27,559 of record PVKH010000524.1, read on the forward strand.
AGATTTTTATCCTGAAGCATTATATTTTATTATTATATAAACATTGTATTCTAAAAATACTTTGGAAGGCTTTTTGTACTTAAGTTTAATCATAGTTACTTTCCATAATTTAGATTTATTTACATTTAAATTTTATGGTACAGCAATATCTCATTTTAATGTCATTTTTCCTGAGTATTACGTTAGGGTAATCCCTTTATAATATTCTGAATTTCTGAACCAGGTGGAATTTGCACATTTACTTCTTGTGTGTTATAAATTCTTTATATTTACATATGGCCCCAATATATGTTATGTATACTATAAAGCCAAAATTGAAGGTGATGTAATTATGATTTTCCTTGAAATTCTCTCTATTATGCCTAAGTGAAGCCACAGAGGATACTCTATTATGGAGTTGGATTCATTATGGGTTCTTCCTCAATAGTTGTTTGAATTTCATAAAAACAACACACATTGAAAATCTATTCTTACAAAACTCCTCTAATTAGAGACTTATAATTTCGCTTTATTTTAGTAAACAAAAAGGACTTTTTAGCGATTAAAGAAAAACCACACTGTCTTGAAACATATCAAATTAAATAATATGCTTATTTGTACTTATTAACAAATTACAATACACTGCATATTTCCTTCTGGCTGTATATTTCATATAAAATATATTCTATAACCACTACTGTTTAGTGGTAAGGTCAGGGTTTGCTAGACACAGCAGTCCTGCCTTGATTTATTTTAAGATATATATCAGATATTGATATATTTAAGTTTTCCAGGGCTATTGGGAAAACATCTACTGTTCCATATCCTTTCCACTTTGCTCCAAAACTTACTCTTACTTTAACTAATAGAGAAGGTTTTACAATTACATATTCCATCTTAGAAAATGGGTTCACAATTTCTTCTTAAATATTGAAGTGAGAAGGTCAAACAGATATGAATGTAAAAAGCTATCTTTTGGGTCTAGTCTTTAATTTGGATCACAAATCAGGATGATAGCTTTGGGAAAATAATCTAAAATATTTGGAACTCAGTTTTCCCATGTAAAAAAATCAGAGCTTTGGACCAGATAACTCTGGTCACTTTCAGCTCTGAAATGAATAGTTTATTGTACATATTTTATAAAAACAAGGGAAAAGGAAAATGACAAGTTTTCTTTAAACTCTCTAATGTGGAATATATTTATGCTATTTTGAAATGACAATACATATTCTTTCATATAATCGATTCCTTTGTAGGCATAAAGGTAGCAATTATAATAAATCTTAATTATTCTGCCTTAATATACCTTAGCATGGATCAAGATTGAAGAAACAGTAAAGCCTACAAAGTTAAAGAAAAGGCATTTAAATAACAGCCAGTTGCTAACAGAAACTTATGAACCACATTCTATCAAACAGATGTTTCACATAATAGACACGAGTGTTTTACTCTTATAAACCAAATGCTTGTATGGCTTTTAATATTGACTGAAACTGTAATGAAGTATATATTCCAAAGCCTTTAAAGTAATAAAATTAGGTTGCTAAAAGAAGGCTTAATATATTAGTATTTGAGATTTGAATACTATATTTAAAAGATACTGAAAGAAAATATCATTTAAGTCTATTTACCTACATTATTTCCAGCTTAATTTACTATTTAGTGTTAAAAACAAAATACATTGACTATGAGGTTGAAGTTAGGTATCTTTTTGATGTTAGGGATGGTGACAATTGTATACAACTATCTCCAACTAAGGCCAACTATACCAGTTTCCAAAGAGGGTTTTGATGCAACCATTTCAAAAGTTGACTACTGTTGGTTGCATATTAAGTCCAATAAAGGAAATATATGAGAGAGAGTATGCTCCACTGGTTGAAGGCATGGCCTCTGAAGTTGAACTGCCCAGGTTGAAAACAGTACCAGGGCTGTCACTTTCTCTGTGATTTTAAGCAAGTAACTTCACTTGTCCTGTGTCAGTTTTCTCTTCAGTAAAATTGGGAGAGTAAAAACAGCAATTTAAAAGGTATTTGTGAAGATAAACATGAGTTAATATATGTAAAACCCTTTGAACAGTAATTGGCACTTAATAAGGGTTGATTTGCCATGAGGAGTCCATGATACCACATAAAAGGCCAGCATTAGAGCACAAGCTCGGCGGCATACAGACTGTTCCATTCAATAAATTTTACAATTCCTTTTTCTCTCCCAAGTATAGAAAGCATCCCAGAAACGTTTTACAATTTGATAAACTCCCATGTGTAGGAAGGTAAATTTTGTTAGACAATGCAATTTTTAATTATTCTTTCAAAAAAAAAAACCTCACAAAACTGAATAGGTGGCCAGTGGTGTAGTGTTTCTACTTGAAAAGAAATGTGTATGTGTCAACTAATTATTACATATTTTATGACAGAGGAGAATAGTTAATTAAATACATTTTCTAGAAGTGAATGTTAGAATATGTATTTTAACTATTTAATGTTTATTTATCCTTTAAACCCTTCCATTGTAAATCTATAGAGATTGCATTTAAATTTGGAGAAGGAGGAGGAAATGAAGGAGAGTCATGAAAGGAAATGAGAAATGAGTAAGGAGTGTACAATAACAGTCTTAATTAATACTATGACTCTCATAATCTCTAGACCATGTTTATCCAGACTGGATTGATCGTGTTAACTGTAAATTTACTTATTTACCAAACCCATATTTAGTACTTAATATTAGCCAAGCACAGCTTTAAGTGCTTTATAAACATTGGGTTACTTAATTCTCAAATCAACCTTATATGATAGGTGCTACCACTGGAAATCTGAGGTATAGGAAGACAAAATAACTTGTCCAGGATTGTAGAGTCAGTGAGGAAGAGCCTGGGTTTGAACCTTGGGCATTTGGTCCCCATATCCATACTCTCCGCCCCTCCACTATACTGCCATATATGAGGATTTGCTTCTCATTCCTCACTTGCAATTGTTTAAATTTAATTGTTACTAATACAGATAATAAAACAATTTTTCAGGTTAAAGTACATAGTTCAATTTGTCTTCAATTTGGCCTAAATACACAGTTATCATTTTCAAGTGTCAACATTCAAATCATCATCATCATAATCAACATTTTTCAAAACATCTTCATATGTGTGTTTCATTTGTTCACATTCAACTAAGAGTTTTCAAACACCTACCAGCTGTCAGGCACCACGGAAATCACTATTTTGTGTTTTTTTCCTAAACTCTTAGTGAAAAGTCAAAGAGAGAAGAAGCTATGCAATTATTCCAAAAGAACTGATGGTTCAAAGATAACTTATAAGAGATGGTGAACTGCATTACGTGATTATGTAATGCAAAATTTGCTTCCTCGGGTGCTAATTTGATAGACTTAAAATAAAAATTCTACCACCCTCTACCTCAGCAATAGCTAAGAAGCAAAGTTGTTCTCCCTAATGTGAAAGTTGGCTTGACATAGAAAAGTTGATATGGATCAGAAAGCCTCAGTAATATTAATCCAGAGTACCAAACATTATTGAGGAGGTAGCCATCTGTTTGATTTAATTGTTCATTAATTGCTGGTAAGGCTTAAATCATTGAGTTATGTCATTGATTCACTAATATTCACCAATCTCAATATTAATAATACCTAAAGACATTGCGAAATGTAAATAGTAAGACTAACAGGGAGGGACAGTAGCAGAAAAACCTAAAAAGTTACACTTGATTAATTAATTTACTGAAATATTTTTCATTTTTTCCTAAATATTCTTACATGTCTTGCTTATTTTATGAAAGATATACCAGAAAATTAATAACATAATTTCACATTAAGAATAAAATTAACTGTATAAATGAAACCGTTTTTTGCCAATGTTGGTCAGACATGTCTGTGCAATGAAAATAATTGAATGTTTAAAGATAATATTTATTATCCGCAGATCTCTTTGTAGAATCAAGCATGATTTCCCCAGGGATATTAAGCTTTCCTAATTTTATCAGGTAAGGAAACACAATTTCAATTGAATGGACCTAATTACTTATTATAAAGCTAATGAATTTTAACTTTATATAATATGTCTAAGAAGTACTCTACTGACAATTTCTAGTGCTGGGCTAAGAATTTTTTTAGAAAGGTTAGAGATATAACAAGAAATCCACTGGCTATAAAGCAAATCTGTGTGGCAACCTCTCGACAGGAAACTTATTGTCTGTCTTTTTCGTGTCATACCCACTCAATCCATTCTGTAGAATAGGTTAAAAGTATTATTGTTATTATATTAGTATTATTAAAGCATCATTTTCATTATGACGTTATCATTTTTTGGAATTATAAATTAACTCTGGCATACAAATATAGATGAAAATATAACAATTATTATGAATCTAGCTCAAGAAAAATAATTACTGAGAAAATTTAATTCCTTATATATTCATCCCCAATTTCATTCCCCAACAACTATGAAGATAATCACATTTCTGAATTTGGCTTTTGCCATTCCATGTTGTGTTACACATTGACTATATGTGTATACATTCATAATTAATATTAGGATTGCTTTGTACATTATATATGTTATAAAAAGGCATCATATTGTTTACATCCCATGTTTAACAATTTGGTTTTGAGGTTTATCAATGCTGATCTATATATCCTTAATTCATTTTAACTAAAAACATTATACAATATATTTCCACATGCTTTAATTTATTCATTCATTTTATTGTTAATAGATATACATATGTATGATAGATGGTAGCTATATTAGGTGGATAGAAACAGTTCCATAAAAAGAGAGATTATTATGCCACACTATGATGGGTTTTTTGGTACAGGTCTCCATGTGCAGTCTCATAGTCAAGAGGGAATATACCTAGGAGTAGAATTGCTGATCTTACGTTATGCACAAAGCCAACTTTCCTGTGTATTGCCAAATCACTTTTCAAAGTGCTGCACCATCTTACCCTTCTACCCGCAGTTTATAAAAGTTTCTGTTATTCCATATCTCTCCAAAATTTGATAAGGGATTTTGTATTTTTGACAATTATTGCTTCTGAAACATAAATTTATTCTCACTGTATATTTTAAAAGTTATTGCCAACATGATCTGAAAAGTATAAGGTTTAAGAAGGCACTATGACTTATTAACATCTATAGGATTCAGTGTTTACTCTTAATCCTGGGATTGAAAAACAAGTTGATGAAAGTGGCTGGAATATTGAGCAACTGTATTATATTTCCAGCTGTACTGAGTTACTTACAATCCTCAAAAAATATATCATTGCCATTTAACATTTCTGAGCCTATTACTTTTTTGAAATGCTCTCCCTTTTACCCAATCTCTCACATCTCCTCAGTGAACCTTATAAAAACCAGAATGATTGTTCCCTGCTTTGTGCCATCAATATTTCATATACATACCATTATCCTGAGAGCATTTAGGCAGGACTGTGATAATTAATTGTTTTTGAGTCTGTCTTCGCATGTGGATTGCAATTTCTTTGTTTTGGTATCTTCATAACCTAATTCATAACAAGGGATTCAATCTGCACGGATTTAATGAATGACTGAATATATCCAATTGACAAACATTGATTGAGAACATAATATGGGTCTGTTGCCTGGCTAAGTAATAGAGAGGCACAAAGGGAACAAAACTGTTGTCCTATCTTATGAGTTGCTTACAGATTCGATCCTTTAGAGAAGTCTTCCTGGAAAACTCTGTCTTATAATGATCTTGTATAAGTATTTTAGAGCTTGCAACCTAGTGAAGTTTGTGTACTCTCCTAAAATGTGACTCAACAATTTAGTTGTTTCATCTATGTAAAGTTTATTTCCCTCAAATTAATCACAAACAATCTAAAAGTAAAATGTGCTTTCATTTCCTTTAACATCTCCCTACAAGTCTGAGCACATTACTGGGCCCAACTTTTGTTCAATAATTTTGCCATGATTTTTACGCGCTAAGCCTTCATAGTGAAGGAAAAAGATGGAATTCTATTAAACTTTCTTTTGATACAATTCAATACTGAAGGTTTATTGCTTTCTATTTATTTGATAAATCTAGGCAGATTTATATTTATGAAAGCAGTATTGGATATAAAACAACAATATAACTTCATGAATATTGTTTGCCATTATAAACCATAATTTGACGCAGATAAATAGCCTTTTTTACTTTTCAGAATTGGAGCAAGAAAAGTAATATCTTTTCTTATCATATTTTCCCTGTATCTCTAATACATGAGACACAATTTTCTGTAAATTGCATAACTATCTGTGCCCACATCACTACATTTTCAGTGCCTATGATTTAAAATGGTAGGATATCAGTAATCTTTTGACTACTTATCTAGTTATGGAGTTCCACTCTAGGTTTTAACAGCTACATATGATAAATTACAGTGCCTTATGATGAACAGATACTTTTCATTTTGTATAGATACTCTGTCCTTATTTTTATACCCTGTAATATGGGCCACACACTAAATTGGTCCTCTATAAATGTGGACATAATCTCATTTATTCCACAAACTAACTCTATTTTTTTATTTTACAGTTAAAACATTGAGACTTTTAGAAGTTAGGATGCTTTGACAGTGTGGTAGATTGATTGTTTCCCCACAAAGACATGTTCAAATTCTAACCCCAGATACCATGGATGTGCCCATTCATTGTAAATTGGACCCTCAAAAAACCTATTTGGATAAGGCCAAACTGAATCAGGGAGGGCCATAACCCAGTATGGCTAAAGTCCTGAAAAGCAAAGGAAATCCAGGTGTAGTCTGTTAGGATAAGCCAAAGAAGGAAGGAGACAGATTGCTATGTGATATAGACAAAGATGGAGCTGCCTCTAGAATGCTACAGGCATTGGAGAAAGCATGGCCTGCCAATACTTTGATATTGGACTTCTGGCCTCCAAAAAATTATTTGAGCCAACTGTTTGAACCAACTTAAACTGCTGTTTAAGCCAACACATTCTGTGGCATTTTTCCTAGCAGCCCTGGGAAACTAAGATGGCATTACACAGAAAGCAGTTGACCAATCAATTACATGTTCTTGGTCTACTGATGCTGATATACTGTTCCTTATTTCTGCTCCCTTCTATAAGTTTAGAGGAGTGGTAAAAGTAAAACAGCAGTGAATCAAAAGATATGGTATCAGTAGCGTTCTTTTGAGACCTGAGATTTGATTTCTGGTCTGTATTTGATGAGTTTCAGTTTTATTGAGTGCATAGGATAGATATTCAATTTACCTACTAATGGTTGGAGATGTAAGGAGACCCATAGCAGGAAGAAAGTAATTCAGAAATGTGGTTGGATTTCAGTTCACTCTTCCAAATGGCTTTCTGAAAATGATTTTTAGTAAGCAAATGGAACAGGGGGGAGAAAAATCCTTAACTCTGCAGCATATAGCAGGAGCACTTATGCTCTTTTAAACTCGTGGCAGGGTTGTTACACCTGCAAGCCCACAACAGATTGTGGGAAATGTGACACCCCGTGCTACCAGCTTGGGACTGGAAATTTGAATTTTCTCCATTTTAATGGAGAAGTGAATCCCTGCTGCTTTCCAAACTTTAAAAGCTTCATTTTCCCTTTGCAACAGCATGTTTCAAACTTGGAAAACATTTAATGAGCTGCTGTAAATCAGGACATAAACTATAAAAGTCTTGATCTGCCATGGCAAAGAGTTTATTTGAAATGGTGAGAGCAAAGGTGATTTCAGAGCATCATGTCTTACTGAAAAGCTTGCAGAGCTAGTGCAATACAGAATATTTTATCAGAAGTGAAGTCAGCATGATACATGTTTTCCAGATGATATAACGTGCTTTCGGGGTGATAAAACAACCATTGAACCAAAGAAGTCAAAAGTAAAGGAAACAATGAAAGATTTGAGTTGAGGTGGAAGCCGGGGGAAAGCACAAAGCTTAGGATATGATGCCTTTTTAAAAGGACTGCTGTTAAACGTTTCTATGGTGTGTGAAATGTGACGCCAAAATAAAGCAGAACCAGACCCTCATATTAAATCAAACGCAGGGAAGGGGAAGCTTTATTAGAAAAATCTGATGTGCTTACTCTTACATGTGTCAAGAACTCCTCAAACATGGTACTTCATCTTGCAAATCATTGCAATCATTCCACAATGCCCCATAGGAAGGCACTCTAACCATTATAAGATTTTACACTTAGATCTGTTTTTCTTCTTTTTTAATCCAACTGAACTGACAATTAAATGATTAAATAATGAAAGCTTTCAGATTAACTACATGCAATAGACACCCTGTTAATTGTGAAATGATTTATTATATTCAGATAGCTGGTTCTTGGATTCATCTTTGCTATAGAGAGTAGAGAGGATTTAAGAGGGTTACAAATAAATTTTATGGCATAATGCTTTGTTTTTTGTATTGTTTTGAGTTTGATCCTTTATTATAAGCTTGGAAGGGACCTATAGACATTAGATCAGCAGTTCTGCTTGAGGCAAGATGGATTTTCACTACGCCAGACTGTAAGGCGTCTATCAACAATCTCCAGGAAAATGGATCTATAAGTCTTCCTTGGAAACCTGTGCTAATGCTAGTACTCCTAATCCCCACATCAGTACATCCTCAAACATCTCCTGTCCACTGATCCATACTCCAGGAATGCTCCATCAACATTAACAGCAGTGATCGTGAGCATCCTAAATCCCATCAGCTAAAATTTAAGCTCATCTCCAGGTGTCTGGCAGTTTAATAGTATATCCTTTGCAGAATTACCTCCTACATATTTAAGACTTTTAATTATCCTTGGCAAAAAGTATCGTATAATGTAATGCACAGCTCTAGATGCAAAGATTTGCTGATTGCCTAGTAGCAGTATAGCACGTATTGCAGTTGGTTTCCCTTAGTGATGATAGATATGCTCTCATCTATTCCACACTCTCCCACTCCATCTACAATATGACCACTCCATTAAGAAACAGCTAGTATTTCTCTTTGCAATAGACTTTATCATAATTTGCATGCTGGCTATTCAAGCTACTTACACTAAATAGACATATAGCTTTAGGGGCAAAGGGCCACAACCTTTTCATTTTTAGCAGATGCTGTTAGCAAGTAGGCCAGGAACTTAGAGCAGGATGTGGAAGAAAGAGAACAGTGATTGGAAGCTCTGTGGCTTCTGCTTTTGTCCTAGCTGTGTGACCATGTTATTTATATACACAATCAAAAAGTAAGCTGCATAGCACAGTACTGTGTAAGAGGGAATACTTACCTGAGCACCACAACATCAACTCTGGAAATCAGGATGTGTTCACCTAGGGTGTGCTTGAACATTTTGATATCTAGAGCCTTTAAAACAAAAGCTGGTGGTTTATGAAGGTGACTGAAGTGATTTTTTGAGAGTGACTGAACTTGACTTGTGGGGTTAAAACTAT
>PVKH010000525.1:0-11264 GCA_004027955.1 Chaetophractus vellerosus
GACGAGCTGGGAAATTCTCTCCGAATGTTGAAATCAGTTCCCTTTTATAAGCAGTCAACTGAATGGATAACAGCGTCATCCATTCTTCATCCAATCTTGCTGATTGATGCAGATGCTATTAGCCCCAGGCTTGCTGGACCCAACAGCTGGGCACAATTACCTGGCCGAGTTGACACATTAGCCTAGCCATCACAGATGTGCTCTCATTTCAGACAAAAAATCTGATAATAGAGAACTATGGGATGGTCTTATCAATGGACCACTGAAATACATTCTCAGAGGTTCCAGAGCTCCAGTCCAACTTGGTCATTTCTCTTGAATCAGTTTGATTTCCTAACTTGCAATTTGCAAATAATTATAAAATAATCTACCAACCCATACCTTTTATTTGTTTGTCAAATTTACTCCTGCAAGCACTACCCAGGCACCTGACTGAATGCAGTCAGTGGTTCTTTACTGCTTAACCAGGACAAACTCCTCCTTTCCCCTTAAGAATATTCAGTGTTTAGGTTTTCATAGAAAGTTGAGCACCAAGCGAACAACCTAATTATGGTTGCAACAACTGTTTACTTTTAGTTTGGATACCTGTGCTGCATGGTTAGTTAAATAGGTGTTCTCTACTAAAAGAATTCATGTTTGCATAGATAAATGAGACAGGATTCTAATCTTAGGACACTTGGGACGCCCTCTACCCCTTACACCATCATCCATTATATAATATCTATTATTATTTTATGTTAATAGAGTATACTTAGGAATGAGGCTTTTAAAAAGTAAATAAGCACATTTCTGTTTCTGTTTTTCTTTCTGAAATCTCCAGTCTATCAACTATTTGTTATCAACTTACCTTGTCACCCTTGTATCCAGGATTGCCCTAAATAAAAATTAAAAAAAAAATAAAGAGTAAAATGTGATATTAGAAGAGAGAGTTGGAAGGAGGGTTAGGCATTTTTCATTCATAAAGTATAATGAAAACACATCTGTACAGTCTTGGAAAATAAGACCATGTAAATGTAAGTTATTCTGCTTCTCTTTACTCTTGGGGAATGTGCATTTATTAGGAGAAAGAAAAGAACCTTATATTTCCCTTTTTTACTTTCCATTCTCATATCCAGGTATGTTTTCAAGCCCAACTTCTTACCATTTGGCCAAAGGTAAGAAAATCTTGACTGAAACTCATTGTAGAAGTGATGACCTATAATGCTCCTTTCACAATTCTTATATTGACTTTTAAACTATGAATTACTGCAGCTAAAAATGTTTCACAGAGACTCTTAGAGAAATGGGCTTTGAAAATGAGCTGACATAACTGCCTTTAAAATATACATAAATATTTGTATCCATTATGGGGCTCCTTTTAAATTTGGTCTAGAATATGTAACATTAAGGAAATGAATGGTTCCTTTATCAACACTAATGAGACAGTGACCTTTAAGTTGCTTTATTTTATTTCATGCTAAATAAGGGGCCAGCGCCTGTGCCATCTTCTGTGTCACTCTTGGGAATCCTGCACAGCCTTCTCCATTGTGCTGCTGCCCAAAAGCCCTTTAAGTAATACAATTCCAAATAGTAAACAGACTGGGAAATTATGAACTCTCAGCAACAGAAAGCCTTTTTTTCAAATGGGATGTACATGTCTTTTTCATACAACTATATTTTTCAGGGTATGAAAATAGAATTGTTATGCCATATTTAAAGTAAACCGGAGAAACTAATGAAAAAAAAAGCTATTATTGCAGCTACATGTGCATTAGACTACAGAATTTTGTTTTGTATAAGACTTTTTTACAAAGAGTAAAAGGGAAACTTCATTAAGGAAATAACATGGTCCCCAAATGAGTGGTCACTGAAGAATAGAAGACAAAAATTATTACACTACAATTTAATCCATTTTTAAAATATTTACACATATAAATGGTTTTATCTTTACTGCTGCTTAAAATTAAAGGCCACATTATAGACAGTTAAATTGGGGTTCTCTATTGAAATAATTCATGTTTGAAATGCTGAAAAAGGCTAAACTTCTAATCTCAAGGATCTTGGGGCACCTCTCACCCCTTACAATACCCACCCATATTTAAAATTCTGTCATTACTTTACGTTGAAAAGAGTTACAAAATGTATTTAGGAGTGGGCCAATATGACTTTATAAAAATAAAGGAATATTACTTTTTAAAGTTTTTTTCTGCCTTTCTTTATGAAATTCCTGGTCTATTTGTTGTTTGGTTGTTATCAGCATCTTCCTTCCTTTCTGCCTCCCTCCCTCCCTCCCTCTCTCCCTCCTTTTCTTCCTTCCTTGGCACCTTAATTACTAATTTTAAAATACTAAAATTTAAAATATGCAAAACTGCAATCAGTCTCTGCTAAATTTGTTTCTCACTTTCCTATTTCTTTGAATGGTCCCATCAAATTTCAGAACACATGGGCTCAAATTTTTAGAATCATCTTGTTTTTCACTCTTTTATTTACCCCTTACATTCCTTTAACCCAATGTTTAAAATTCCCTAGTAGTCTCCTACTTCACTTAATTTAAAATCTACTCTCTTATTCTGGCCAAGAAGGCCCTATGTGATCTAGGCCCTGCCTTCCCCTACAGCTTGGTCTCCTACCACTCTTCATCAATGAGGTATGACTTTCCATTTCTCAAGCCTGCTGAGCCTGTTCCCACCTCAGAGCCTTTGTACCTGCTGTTCCCTCTGCCTAGAAGACCCTCATTACCTCAATTCATATTTTCACAGCCCTTCTCACTGACTGACATTATCTTACTTATTTGTTTGTCATTTATGAGATGGGGACTTTATCTGTCTTGCTCACTCTTGTATTCCCAGCACCTAAAACAGTGCCCAGCACATAGTAAGTGCTCAGTAAACATTTGTTAAATATAGGAGTTAGTCACCACATCCTATCATTTCTACTTCTTCAAGGATTCTCACAATGTTCTCTTCCTTTCTATTTTGCTATCACTCTAGCCTAACATTGTCCATAATGTGAGCCACAGATGCAAGCCACACAAGTAATTTTAAATTCTCTAGTAGCCACGGTAAAAATATAAAAAGAGACAGGTGAAATTAACTTTAACAATATATTTTATTTAACCCACTATATGAAAAATAATTCACTTCAACATTAATTAATAATAAAAAATTATTGATGAGATATTTTACATTCTTTTTTTGTACTAAGTCTCAAATTTGGTATATATTTTATGCCTACAGCACATCTCAATTTTGACGAGCTATGTTTCAAGTGCTCAGTAGCCACATGTGGCTAATGGCTTCAACAGTGGCCAACACAGCTCTAGCCAATGTCCCTGTCACTTCTTTTATGGCCTACAACAACAAACCTTCTTCTAAGTGCTCCTTTCTTCTGCCTGTTCCTACTCCAGTTCCTCTCATAGAACACTGCCAGATTACTCTTCCTGAAACACAGCTCTGACTGGGTCATGTACCTCATCTAAAATCTCAGGTGCTGCCCAACACATGGCAAAACCCAGACTCTGCGGCTGGCACTGAGCACCTACTCTGACCCCAAGCGACCCATCAAGCCATGCCTGGCAACTCTCCTCTTCAGGCACCCACTGCGTCCATGCCCCAACACATTGCTTTCTCTTGGGTTGCAGCCTACAGCATTCTCTTCATCTGGAATGCCTGTCCTCTGCCACCTCCCTGCCCAGTCCTTGCTTGTACAATCCTGCCTCTTCTTAAAGGCCCATTCCATAAAACCAGACCTGATTGTCCAATCTCCTCAGAAGGCTGATGCAAACAACTTTGTTCATGCCATTCTTAAAGTACTTTTGCACTCTGCTTCATATTATAGCTATTTTGCATATCTTATCTGTTCTATGAGACTAACTTTTTTTAAAATAAAGGCTTTGTATTAATTTTATTTTCACAAAATAGTATACCTTATAGGTAGAAGATATTTAAGAAATGTTTCCTGAATGACTCAAATTTCTGAAAGCATTTCCACTGACATTATCAACTTTCCATCAAAGGTTTTCATGAAGATCATTAAAAACATGAAGAGAACAGGTTTTCATGAGTATTTGGCTTATGTCCAAGGGACAAGCAAGAAGGAGCTATGAAACATGGCCTCCTTTTTGTTCACGCTGCACTTCCCTGCTATTTGCTATACTTACTTACTAAAGAAGAAATTCGCTGTAATTATTCTCGGGCAATCTGATCTCTTCTAACTCAATCAGAATGATTTGTTTTTTGTTTGTTTGTATAATTAGATTTACAAAAATGTAGTTTAGACTATGTAATTCTCATGTTCCTGAAACTCTAACTTGTTCTTTATCATGAAAAAAAAAAAAGTAAGAAATAAAATACTTCCCTCATTTGAGCCTGTTACAAATCTCAAATCAAGCTTCAGGGAATGTTGTGGGGTTGACCACCGCTGATTCCATCATCATGTCTATGGAGCAGAGTATTTTTTCCTCACATTTCCACTTCTAAGATCATATATGTTTGATTGCCTGCCTGATCCATCAAGAGCACAGGTAGGTACGAATCATTTTTGCACTTTCACTGCAGGGTCAAAACGCTCAATTACAGAATCTTAGCATCCTGAGGTTACTTTCTTAGGAAGGAGTTCCAGTTGTGTACATACCCCTAGGCCTCTTTCTCCGGGTTCTCCTTTTTGAGCATCACCCTGTCACAAACAAAGAACTCAGTCAAAATTCCACAGTCCTGCAGAGTGACTGATTGTTCAATAAAATACATTATTCGGAATTCCCAGAGTAATAAGTTAACCCATGGCAAGGGGAGGACCTTCAGTCTTTACCGTTGACATTTCCACCAAGCAATCTAGGGAAGAAAATAGCAGCGGAGATAACCTTTGCCCTTTGGAGTGAAGACAGATGTGTAGGGTGCAGACTCCAGGTAGATTTTCACAGCTTAGGCTGAGTTTTGCACACCAGCTTAACAACAGGACCTTTGTTCTGAAATATAACATTGTACTGACTTACAGCCACACTGGCTTTTCTCTAAGTGGCTTTGGAATGTTTTCCAAAATGTCCTCAAGAATGACTGCTTGATTTCAGCCAGACTAAGGAAAGTATACTATGTGGTTCAAAATTACAAGCCAAATAAGTGAAATGAGAAAATAGATTTAAAACATGTATTTAACAAACCAAAAGGAAGGCACGATAACATCAGTGCAGACCCATATAAGGTGAGTGAATCTAGAAGTGTGCGTGTATGTACTGTAAGGTGACCCAAGGATGCTTTAAATTCCCTTTCCTTGACAAACACATTATTGCCAAAAATACTTTAATGTGTATAACTTATAAAATTTTTATTACATACCAAAAAATGTCCACAGAAATGGGGTTATTGGGTTAAATTTTTGAATATTTAAATGTCTCAGGTATTGTCTAATTGCTTTCTAAAATGTTTGCCCAAGTGCATCCTGTCTGTACCTCCAGACAATGAAGAGCAAACCCGTTTTAACATAGCTATCACTAATTATTATTAATATTGCTTCATTAATTGCTATAAGAAAAGGAATGTTTTTTAAAGTTTGAAATACACACAAAGAACAAACTCTGTGAACTAGATAATTGCTACCACAAAAACGAAAACAAAAGCAAAAACCTCTGGGCTCCAAAGTTTCTAAAATGTAAATAATCAGTGTTAAAGGCCCTCCATTGTCTCTTTTAAATTTCTTTCATTACTTGTGAAATTAAACATTTTCTATTTCTTTACTTACTAATTCTATTTCCTCTTTTGAAAATTGAATGTTTGTGTCCCTTGCCCATTTAATTATTAGAAGCTTGACATTTTTCTCATCAGTTTCGTAAGGTCGTTATATACTATAAAAGTTAACCCAATGTTCTATAGAAATTAACCTGTCAACTTTATTTGCTGCAAGCATTTCCCTATGAGTCTTCCTCTCTATTTTAATTACAATCCATTATACAGAGTTTTTGCCCTTATGATTTTGCATGGTTATATCTGCTAGTCTTTCTTCCTTGTGATTCTTACAGTCACTCTTGAACTTGGAACACCGTCATCCCAACAAAGATCTGAACAGGCAAATTTTTTTAAAAAGTCAATCTAGGACATTTTCATGATGGGTACACAAAGAAAAGAATTGGGGAAACGCCTGCATATAGCCTTAGAGTAAGAGACCATTATTATAGGTCAGTTATTCACAAAGAGGATCCATAAAAAAATGAAAGTGGTTATGTCAATCTGTATTAATAGTTCGTGAGACATTATACTAATTAATTTGGGCAAATTTCTATTTATTCAATGTCCATAGGTTTCTTAAATTTCCTCACTAAAATGTTCATATGTTACTCAGAGTTGTAAAATGCAAGCAAGAACAAACTAGTTAGATAATGTAGGAAGTAAGCATCCTATATTCTTCACAAAAATCATCAGATTTTTGCCATCAACATACTACAGTTATCTCTGCTTTCTTAATTTTTGTTCTTTAGTTAAATCTACAGGGAGATCTATTGGTTTAAAAGGAATATGTTTATTCATTTACCGGGTTTCCTTTTGGTCCTCGTTCACCTTTGATACCTGGGTTTCCATGTGTACCCTAAAGGCAAAGGGAAAAAAAATATTTTGAGCAGATATTCTATTAGTTTCCTATACCTTATAATAATTTTGATCACCTTTTTCACTTAAAATGAGGGAGGATTATTTTAAAAATTACCTATCAGGCAGCAATTCAGCTCTATTCTCCCTATTACTACACATGGGGAAAACCACATTGTCTTGAATAGGTAGATTCTCTAGATTTACTCAAAAGGTGATAAGGTTTCTCTCTTTCTTCCTACTATTTACTTCTTTCCCAAACAAATAATTCTCAGCAGCTTTGCAAATCAAATTACACTCAAACAAAAAAGATGTAAAAGATTGTCTGTGACAGGAGGGTGGAGTTATATGTGTCCTCTCTTCATCCTGAACTACTGCTACATCCCATCTCAGTCACTTTTCAAATTAACCCAGTTACCTATGGTCAAAGAGGCTCTGATACACAGGGAACATTCTCAAAGAATGGGAGAAGAAAGTTCTCCAATACTTTCTAGAAAGGCTCTTTGTTTCCTATTGTCAAGCCACCAAAAACCTTGCTTTTCTGAGAACTGGTTTTGGGGTTTTTTTGTTTTTTTTTTTTTGGAGAGGGGTATGCAATAAATATTAAATAACATCGTTCTATTGCTTAGCCCTATTAAAACATGCATAGTAGTCTCCTCTGATAATATTGAGTGACTAAAATAGCCAGATTAATTCAGCAAATGTAAGCTTTCTTATTGTTCATTCTAAATTATAATTGAATACCCCAAATTAACCTTCCCCTGGCAGCTTTGGGTGCAAAAAGTCTAACTAAGGTTTTAGAGGATGGAAGGCTCAACCTTTGCTTTAGCCAGAGTCAACTTCAACCGGCTGCCATGTTATCAGGTAAGGGATCTAACTTTGCATTGTGAAAAATCAAAAAGACAGTCAAATAAATATCCCCCATTTCTAATGGCTTCTTTGGTGGAATGGTTTGAAAAACTGAAGGCTTTGGACCCAAGTCTCATGATAAAATAATCATCTTCCATTACAATCTTAGTACACATTTGCCCTCCCCTCCCTTCCCCCAAATACAAGCATTAGTTCAGGAACTTCATCTGTGTGGTTGGTGAAACAAACCAAAGAAATAAAAAAGATCTGTGCATCTCCACTGGATCTCTGAAGTCTAAGGAAAATGTTTGGAATCATATAAATAAATGGAATATTGAATGAGCAGCATGGATGGTTTTGGATGATGTATTAGAGAAATATTCAGCATCTCCAGCCATTTTAATGTCACTTCAAATGCCTTCCCAGCACAGACATGGCATCTACCAGACATCAGGGCAAGATACAAAGAGCTTTGTGGGAAGGAAGCATTCCTTTTTTGATTATTTTGCCAAATATTGCTTTATCATAGTAAATCCTTCGTTTTACCTTTGGTTGCCAAGTGGTTACTTCCATTTCACCGAATTTCCCCTAATATCACAAATCTTCCTAACCAGCTTCCTCCCCATGAAGGACACCGTTTTGCTGCTATGCTGTGTGATAAGTGTGATGACAGCACTTTACCTGAGAGGTCGGAGTCACTTGTTTCTAAGTGGAGTGGGATAAATTTTTGCCTAAAGCACTGATGATTTGTATTATTTCTTGTTCTACATTTTCTCTTCAGTATTGGGAAATTTCAGCCCCAATTATCAAATAAAAAGTGATGCTGAAATCCGTTTTGTGGGAAGAATTTCATCATATGAAACCTAAAATCTCAGGCTTATCTCTGAGGACAGATATGTCCCTTTAGGAATAAAAGAAAGAAACAGTATTTCCACTTTTGCACCTATTTGCATATTTGTTGTTTGCTCTTGCTGCCTGCTCATTGTGTGCTTGTCTTCTTTTTAGGAGGCACCAGGAAGCGAGGGAGGTGCCCAATGGCTTGAGTCTGCTCCGTTCCCGCTTGTTATATCTCTCCTTGTGTTTCCTCACTGTGTGTCTTCGTTGCATCAGCTCTCTGCATCAGCTCACCGCACCAGCTCGCTGTTCTGCTCGTCTTCTTTAGGAGGCACCAGGACCTGAACTGGGACCTCCCATGTGGTAGGTGGGCACCCAAATACTTGAGCCACATCCGCTTCCCTATAATGGCTTTTTGACAGCACAAAATAGCCCCAGTGCTTTTCAAGCGTGAATAGCTCTATCATTGCTAGGACTTTCTGACCTGACCTTAAGTCCAAAGTAGAAATATACTCACAGGAAGCCCTGGCGAACCGGGATCTCCTTTCTGACATTCACAAATCTTGTGTCCACACTGTATCAATAATGAAATACATTATTAACACACAGTAAAATATAGTATTTCAAATTTTGTTAAGTTATAACTAAATGGATCTATCCTTTAAGACATTTTATTGATTAATGAGATTTTACACTCCACGTTAAATTATTCTAGTCAAAGTCTAGCTTAGTAGGAAACATCTAATGAAATATTATTAAACTTTACTGTGGTTAAATAAAATAGACTTCCTACCAAAAAAATGTAACACATAATTGACAGTTAAAAGGGAGAAAATTTCTGCTGCTTCTCTTCTATATATGATATATCAAAGTACAGTAATATACAAAAGCCAAATATTCTTTTACTCAGCAAAGAAATACATTTGACCTATACCATATTTTACCAATTCTCCGATGCAACTTTTTTCTCATTTTAACATCTCTGAAATCAGGAAGAGTCTTATAATAGCTGTCAACCAGAGCCAGTCATGATGAAGTTATTTTCTGCACATGAACTTTAAAACCTACAGAATGAGTATCACTGGCTGGGAAGAAAATTCCAGAGATACTCTTGGAGCATTCTTTTAAGAAATACGGCCTCACTAATGCTTTTGAGGGCACAGAGGCCAGTATTGTGTAGAAAAGCAAGGACATCAAAGACTATGAGTCAAAAAGTGGTTCAGAAGAGTTAAACTCTGAATGTGAACAAGTTTTAGAAATAACTGATTTACTTTGTTTACATTTTCCCTTATATGTATGCACAAAAGTGAGACAAGATTTTAAAAATCTATGTCTAAATAAATCTAAAAGGACTCTTTCACTAAGTATAAACTAAAATTCTAATTGATAAGAAAGTACTGTATCATAGTTTAATTAACAAGGTATTTTACTTTCTTTTTTTTAATTATTTTTTTTTATTTTTTATATATCTATATACATTTTTAAGATACATTGATTACATTTTACTTTCTTAATGGTACACAAAAATAATGGTGTATCTGACCATGTATGATTCATGAAATGTGGTTTCATGGTTTGGTTGGCTCCTATTATTTTGTGCAATGATATTTGTAAATTTCCTGATGTTAAATAAATAGCGTATCTAACAAAGTTCAGGTTTCCACAGTTTTTAAAGAGAAATACTTCAAAGAGGCACATACAGGAGTCCTCAGCAAGCTGATGGTCCTCTATTGCCCAAAGTTCTATCCAACTGATATTGGACAGCTTCCTTTGCCTGATGTGCTGGTTTCCACAACAGGGCTCCCTTTTCTTCACAAGAGGAAGGAGAATGCGCATAAAGTCAACCCAGCGGGCAGCAGGGGGCCACTCAAGCTCTGTCTCTCAGCCAGGAACACCCCACTTAACCCTGGTCAACACCAAGCACACCACCAAAGTGCAGGACCCCCGCAGGAGGACATGCTTAGGATAAAGGAAGCCATATCAAAATAAGCAATAACTATGTTGTTGGGTTATCACTGATTTCTGACTCTCTAGAGGCATATTAACTATTTCCTACTTTTTCTAAATTTCTAACCTACCATGGATATAGTGGCATAAGAGAAATCAGGTGGCTGCCTCAAAAGAGATTGACTCAGTTTAAAAAGAATTAAGCATTTTTATTTTGTTACACCTGATCAACGAATGTGAATTATAATGCTGACTTGAGAATGCAAGCTTTTACACTAATTCATAGTAATCAAAGCATGTGGTACTTACCTTCTCTTTAAATAAGTTGTCCTAGGAGGGAAAAAAGAATGAAACATTAATTTGATTCAAGGTTCTACTTCCAGCATCTTATTAGTCTTAATTATTCCCTATAGGATATGCACTTTCCAAGAAGAACAGCAATTCAGACTGTTTAACCTTGTAAAAGCAATGACACCTACCAGCCAACTCTGCAAGGAGCACTCTAAGCCATGTAAAAATAGGGGACATGAAGGGGCAGTAATATTAAAAATTACTCTGGAACTTTATTGTAAATTCCTAGGAACTTTATTGTATTACATATGTCACTTGTTTTATTGTTTGTTTCCTTTATCAGCTCAATAATCTCCATAATTCGGCAGCCAGATTAATCTGTCATAATGAGACATTTTTCACTTTTACTTAGAAAAACTTAGGCAGATAACATAATTGTGTATTTTCCCATCTTCTATTTTTTCCAGCCCTATACATATATGCATTTATTTCTCAGCATTGAAACATTCATTTTAGAATTGTAACTTCAGGAAATATTAATGGACCTTAGAAGGCAATCAGGTCCAACCTTTCATTTTTCCCTAAGAAAACTTGGGTCCACATTGATGTGACTTACACAGAAGATCACACACTTGGGAAAGCCAGGGATAGGGATGGGCCTCCTAACCATTCAGTAACACTCCATACTTACCCACGCAGGCAAAGGATGAATCAGCCAAAATGTTTTTCAAACCAATTTTAATTTATAATTTTAGAGAAATGTCATGATTCAGTTTTTGTCCAACACTTGGG
>PVKH010000525.1:11364-37051 GCA_004027955.1 Chaetophractus vellerosus
AGGCACTAGGAATGGAACCAGGGACCTCCCATGTGGGAGGCGGGCACTCAACTGCTTGAGCCACATAGGCTCCCTATGATTGAATCTTAAGGGGTAATCTACATATGATAAAATAGAAAATCGAAGGAAAAAAGACTGGAATATTTATTGCAAGGTATTGAAAATGAAGGATTTAATGAAAAAGTTAAAGATAAGACAAGATGTGAAACTCTGGGGAGGACTCTGCACACTATCAGTCTTGTTTTTACTTTTTTATTTCCATACAAACTAATACTTTTGAGTGAAGAGACAGAAAAATGCTTTAAGTGGCTCAAATGATTTAATGGGGGGGGGGGGAATCAGACTGGGGATTAAGTGTCATCCTGGGTTTCCATCTTGTTTCTACGATTAATTAGCTGTGTGGCCTTGGGCAAGTCATATAGTCCTTCTAGATCATTTTTCCCATACATAAAATGAGAAAGTTTGATGATCTGGTCTCTGGAGCTAAAAAATTCTGACCACTGATCCCATCTACAAAATTCAGTCTTACCTAACACTCCCCCCACCCCACCCAATGATTTTCAATTGCTAAATCCAGGATGAAAGCAGATTAGATATTTGGAGTTTTAAGAACTAGTAGCCCATGTAGAGAATTACTGAGCCTGATGTCTGATGTGTAATTTTGCACTTTTTTTCCCGCTCTTCCTTTCAAAACTCAATTTCTGCTTTGCCATATTACTTTTTAAAAACATGTACCGTAAGTTTTAAAACCATAGCAACACAAATAACTATTTTTGGAACTCATTTGGTTTTGTGTTTGTTGGAATTTTATATTTCAATGGAAACAAAAGTGGACCCAGAATTACACAATAGATAAGATTGTTTCAAACAAAGAATAATGGGCCCGGCTTAAGGGCGCTTATAGTCTACAAGCCCCAGTGACCAGAGAACAAACAGCACGCAACAAGCAGCGTGGGAAGGAGATCCTAGACTGGAGGAAACAAGATGGCTTCTTGGAATAGGTGGGTTTCTTGGATAATTTCATAGAGAATAATGCAAGGAGCCAACTTATTGATGGTATGCTGCTCTATATTATAAAGTTTATGAGAAAAAAAAAGAGTCATAAAGGCCAGCGTGGACAGTAACACAAAGGAAGCAGTGAGTAAGGACATTTGAAAAGAGTAGGCAGAAAGGCCCACGTGGACAGAGCTGGAAGCCTTGGGAAGCAGGGAAGACTTTCACATAAGGCAGACTATGTGAAAAACTGTGAGCTATGAGAACATGGCCAAAGCCAGAGGGAAGGCACGTTCAATTAGCTTCTATGTGGATACTATAGTTTAAATTAAAAGGATACATAAAGACCCTCACTAGAACAAAAGAAGGTGCATTTTACTAATGTAGTCAGATTTTTATGATGGCATATATGTGAAAGGAGAAAGCTAGGATGGATTTGCCAATTTTTTTATATAAATTTTAAAATATTGGAATTGGATTTGCCAATTTTGTGAATGAGTTTAAGGTCAATGCCATGAGAAGGGGACAGAAGATAGGATGAGAGTAAAGAACTTGGTAGGCAAGGATAACACACTCTATGACAAAAAATTTTCAGCTTAATATAGTAGCAAAATAGTAGCTACAAAATCTCAAAAAGGGAGCAGAAATAAGACTCTGAACAGAGGAGATCTTGAAAAATGAGAATTGGACCATAGAAGTATTACATTAATAAAGCATAGGATTCTAAAGATGATACAGAAATTATCAGGTTGCTCCCTTCTTGATGTGTGAGGATGGGGATACACTAAATTTGTTTCTCTTAAGAACCATCAGAGAAAGAGACCAATTTGTCATATCCCTTTTTACCATAAAGGATTTGTTGATATTTAACATCAAAGGTGATAGAGGAAAGAAATGTTTAAATCTCCATATACTATCTGGGTTGAATTTGGTTCTTAGGTTTCAAATCTGTTATGTAAATCATAATAAAATGGCACTAATAACATTTTACATATCCTCTGCAATTTGGAATCATCAGTTCTTTCTCGGATAATTCAGAACTGAAATGTTTTCTTTGGTTTCTTACATGATACTTCCTGCTAGAAGTGTTGAGGAGTATACAAGGATTCCTTGATTTTTCTTGACTCCTGCAAAATCTATTCATTCTGGATATTTATGTCCATTAAATTCAACTAAAGTCTACTCTGTAATAAAAAGAAATAAAATGCTGATACAAAAAACAACCCAGATGAATTTCAAAATCAAGCCAGGTGAAAGAAGCTAACACAAAAAGAGAGCATACTATATGAGTTTATTTATATAAAATTCTAGAAAGTATACACTAATTTAGAGTGACAAAAATCAGGTCCATGGCTCGGGAGCAAGGGAGGGATATATTGCAAAGGGGCATGAGGAAACTTTTGGAGATGATGGAAATGTTCTATACCCTGATCGTGTTGGTGGTTTCATGTATTATACATCTGTCAAAACTCTTGGAATTGTGTAGTTGTGCAGTTTTTGTATGTAAATTATACCTGCTTAACTTTTTTAAAAAGCCAACTACACAATTATTTCAAAATAAAAAATTTTAATTTAAATTAGATGAAGAATTTTTCAATGGACTGCTCAAGAGTCAAGTTCTGCCTCCTAGGAGGTGGCAATTTGAAACACTCAATTTTCGTATGCCTTTCTTTGAAGAGCCTAAGGAACCCTTTGGATTTTGGAAGTGGCCAAGAAGCAGCACTCCTTCTAAAAAGTGGCTTTTTCAGACAGCTTCCATGTGAATAAACAAGCCAAAATCACAGGATGCTAAGGAAGAATAGGGTCACTGGAACTCTTGGCCATTTTCTGGTTTCCCCAGAAACAAACACTCCTGCTTCAAGTCTACTCCCAAGAGCCTATGTTCTCAGTTGGGTAGGAGCTCTCTGAAGTAGGGCGTGAGTTTTCTTTACAACGAATACTTGGTACCTGAAGGACACCTATGCCTTCTTCTTAGAAATCAAAGAAAATCAGGATTTTAAAGAAAATAAATTTTAACACTTAACAAATCAACCAGTTTATCGCCAGGAGTTTTCTCATTGAGAAATGTTGTAAAGAGGGATTTCATTCTGATTGCTTTGCCTCGTATTCCAAAGCAGCAAGGAAGGTCTCTCACACATAGTTGATCACTCAATAAGAAAAGCACTGATAGAACTAATCAAAATAATCAAGTGAGACTCATTGACCTAATGGGAGAAACCTTTGGCTGAATTTTAAGTTGATTTTAAACTGAGTAAGCTTTTTAACACCTAAAAAACAAGGAGATTATAAAAAAATCTGGGAATCTATATTTTTGCTTTAGTAGCCATACTATGGCACTAGGTAAAACAGAGTCAAAAATAGTCCTGCAGATGTGGAATGTAAAAAGACCAACATAGTACAAATATAACAGACCACCAGCTGACCACAAATTGAATATATGTTAGCAGTTTTTGTGATCCTAGAATATATAAACAAGAAGATGAGGCAGATGAAAAGTAATCCTTCCAAAATCCTTAGTATTAGCTAGCAATAAAGCTTAGAGTGAAATTCCAGGGAATGAGCCTGGTACTCTCCCACTTATCTGGTATAAATTATCAAAAAAAGTAGAGAAAAACTGCACATAAGACTCTTCTTTCCATTCCCAAAGGTAATTCTTTTTTTTTTTTACTTCATCTTTTTGATCTGGTATATAACATTATAGAATTTGTGACCAAGAAATCAGTGTTATAATAAGAAAAATATATATACATAACCAACCCATTCAGTACCTACCAAGTGATCCTGAATTTTATCTTCAAGGTTTAGGTCACTCAGCAATAGAATGGATGCTCCGGATGAATCCCCAGATATCAAACGAAGTTTGGCTTCATTGACCACAGTGGAAAGTCCAATGGGAATAAATGATATTCCTGAAGCTTTGGCTTGTTCAGATATCATTTGAACATCTGGATTCTTTGGATGGTCAATGCCATCGGTCATCAGCAAAGCCACTTTCACACCATTACGCCCTTCTGTCTTAAATTGCTTAGTGGCATTGGAGATGGCATAATAAGAGAAAGTACCTTGTCCAATGAGTTTCATCAACTTGACCTGCTGCTTAAAAGTCTGCAGATCCTTCCAAGAAGAAAAAGGTTGATCAATTTGGACAGAGCTGCTAAACTGAAGGGCTGCCAGTTTGATGTCATATTTTAAGAAGGCTGGGGTCAACTGGAAAATCTTATCACTCAAGTTATACACAAAATCTTTCTGTTTATCAAAGAGGTCAATTTTAGAACTTTCAGAACTGTCCACAATGAAGATAATATCTATGAGGCAAGTGGAGTCTGAAACAGAACAAATAGGTAAGGCATAATAATTGTCCCTACTCATGAAACAACTTTACATAAGGAAAGCCCTGAGGAATTGTGTTTTGTTTTGTTTGTTTTGTTTTTGAGGAGAGAAGGAGCTGAATAAGAGAAACACCTTGGAGATCAGGCTTAGATTATAAAGAATTCAATCTTTCCAAGTCCCTAAATTATGTTGCCCCATGTGAAATCATGCAAATCAAAAGCAAAGAAACAAAATTCCATATATTCTGAACACCTTCCCAATGTAAAACCTACTTAAGGTGAGAGGGAAGAAGAATGCACCATATTTTAAAAATTCAACAAGCACTGGGCAAAGTAGTCTAGAAGTAAATAATATGCTGACTAATACTCATGTATGTCATATTTGTTAGTCCACACTTTTTTTTAACTTTCTTGCAATCAAGGGAGAAAATTACTATATACTTTTCAGTATAGCAACAATAGGAGCTAAAGAAACCTAACTTAAAAGCAGAGAATTTAAGTCTGAATACAAGCTCTGCATCTCATTAGTTGATTTGCCTTTGCCCTTGGGCATTCCACTTAACCTCTCTGAAGCTCAATTTCTTTATGAGTAGCAACCTCTGACCTGCCTATTACAAGGTTGCTGCAAGGCTCAAACGTATATGTGATCTGAAAACTCTGATGTGCTGTAAGTATGTAAGTTATACTGACATTGTAATATCAGAATTTTATCAAAGCAGAATGTTACATATATACTCACATGTAATACATATATAATTTGCTATTCACTTCTAATTCTACTTAGAAAAATTCATGACAGTGTTTTATCAAGTTAATACTAATAATTAAAAACAAGGCAAAGCATTCTGTTACCCTGGAGGTAATTTTTCCTTGCAGATGAATTTGACTTTTGTCCTTTCTTTCTTTGTCCATTAGCTGTTTGACTCACTAAAGCTGGCAAAAGCAGGAGACAGAAGACAAAATATCTGTTCCACATTATGGTAAATGATGAAAAGTCATTTGTCTTGCAGCACCTTTAAAAGAAAAATTAGTTATAAATATTTTAATACAATATAGTATTTGTTATATTAGAATTTTAAGTCAGCAGACTTGAAAATTGGCCTGTGAGTAGAGAACAGGGTTTTCATTAAAATTTCTAGAAAAATACCTACATTGAGATTTTAGAAGCTTCTAATCCAAATAATCATGGTTATCACAACCAATTATTAGTGAATATTTCTCTAAATTGTATTCAAAGAATTACATCCAAGTATTCTTAATATCCCATTGTATGATGGGGAGTCAGGGGAAAGGGTGAACCATTTAAAAACATTTCAGTAGCACACAATATGGATAGCAGTGATTCAATCACAAGGATCAGCTTTGACATTTCCAGATTCTTTAGGGTGAATTCTGTTTACTACATAGTCAGTTTGTTTCCTTTATAACTGATTCATAACAAATCCACTATTTTCACAGGGTTGTAGAGAATTGCCACCATTTCATTCTTAATATTACACACACAAGTACATTGAATTCAAAGGCCAAGTCAAAAATCAAATAGCTTTTCTGTTTCCTTAAAACCCCCATTTCTATTTTCTATTTTTACTTTGGAAATTTTGTCTCCATGGGGTTCCAAGCTGCACCCGTGTCTGCATAACCAATGAATCAAAAGTGTGACAGAAAAAAAAAAAACTGATAGATTTACTTAAAAGCAACGTTGTTCTTCCAGTGTAGCTGGAAGAACTAATGAACCAAAGTAGGACTTCAAGGCAAGAAGCATCTCCTCCAAACAACCCTGGGGAACTATTTTTCTGTATAGATTAACAATAAAAAATCTAATTCTTGTCAATAAAATAAAATTCTCAGTCAGCTTCATCACTCAATATGTCCAGGTATACAAGGTATCCACCAAATGACTTTTATTTTTTTATATTTTTAAAAGTAAACTTTATTTCAACTTCAAAAAAATAACAGAAGGGGAAGTGGATGTGGCTCAGGCGACTGAGATCCCGCCTACCACACGGGAGGTCTGTGGTTCAGTTCCGGTGCTCCTAAAGAAAACAGTGAGCTGGTGTGATGGGCAGGTGCAGCAAGCTGACACAAAAAGATGTCACCACAAGAGACACAAGAAGAAAAACAATGAGAGACACAACTAAGCAGGGAGCAGAGGTTACTGGTGCCTCCTAAAGAAAAAAAATGAGCAAAACAGCAAGCTAACACAACAAGATGACACAACAAGAGACACAAGAAGAAAAAACATAATGAGAGACAAAGCAGGGAACAGAGGTGGCTCAAGCGATTAGGCGCCTCCCTCCCACATTGGTGGTCCCAGGTTCAGTTCCTGGTGCCCTCTAAAGACACAGCACACAGCAAGTGCAAACAATGAAGGGATGGGAAGTAATAAATAAATAAATAAATAAATCTTTAAAAAAATAAAAGACAAAAAGCAGCTTAACAAATTATGGAAGCATTACTTTAAAAAAATTCTGTCCAGGCATATTTATCTTATTTAATCCTAAAAACAAACTCAATTGTTTCTCCAGTTTTCAGAAAGAGAAATAAATGAGCACAGATTGGTTAAAAGGTAATACTAAGGTCTCCTTGTTAATAAAGAAAATGAAGAAAAAAATGCTTGATCACATTCATAGCTCATAAAACTAAATCCCACATTCTTTTTTTTTACCCTTAGCATTGATATAGTACCTTGTTTGCCTTTGCTACAAAAGCGCTACAATATAACTGTTAACTATAGTCTGTAAGTTACATTCGTTGTATTTTTCCCATGTCTCACCATATTCTTAACACCTTGTAATAGAGGTACATTCTTGTATTTACATTATTAACCACAATCCTCATCTGCCACCAAAATCTCTCTATTATTCAGTCCCTAGAGTATCCTCTAGCTGTCTTCAATTAACATTAACCTTCCTAGACTACCCCTTCCAGCCACATTTATAAATCATCAGTGCAGTTATACTCATTACAATGTGCTACCATCAAGTCTATCCATTTCCACACATTTACAATCAACAATATTAAAAATTTTACACACATTCAGTATCAGCTCTCCCTTTTCAATCTACATCGGTCTCCTATTAACCTATACTTTATAGTTTAATTCCATGAGTTTACTCATCGTATTTAGTTCTTATCAGTAAGACCATACAATATTCATCATTTTGTGCCTGGCTTATTTCACTCAATATAATGTCCTCAAGGTTCTTCAATGTTGTCATGTGTTTTCCCATTTCATTTATTCTTACAGCTGAATAGTATTCCATTGTATGTATATATACATTTTGTTTATCCATTCATCGGTTGACAGGCTATCTTTTAGCCATTGTGAACAATGCCACTATGAACGTGGGTGTACAAATATCTGCTCGCATCCTTGCTTTCAGATCTCCTGAATATATTTAGTAGCAGGATTGCTGGATCATACAGCAGATCTATATTTAGCTTCCCGAGGTCCTGCCAAACTGTCTTCCACTGAGGCTACACTACTCTACATTCCCACCTAAACTGAAGGAGTGTTCCTATTTCTCCACATTCTCTCCAGCACTTGTAGTTTTCTGTTTTTTTTTTAATAGCCATTCTGTAAGGCGTGAAATGATATCTCACTGTAGTTTTGATCTGCATTTACCTAATAGCTAGTGATGTTGAACAATTTTTTGTGTTTTTTTTTTCAGTCTATTCAACAAATAGTGCTGAAAAAACTGGATATCCATATCTAAAAGAAAGAAAGAAGACCCCTATCTCACACCTTATTAAAAAACTAACTCAATATGGATCAAGGGCCTAAGTATAAAAGCTAGAACCATAAAACTCCCAGAGGAAAATGTAGGGAAACATCTTCAAGATCTTGTGGTAGGTGGCAGTTTCTTGGACCTTACAGCCAAAGCACAAGCAATGAAAGAAGTAGATAAATGGACCTCCTCAAAATTAAATACTTTTGTGTTTCAAATAACTTTGTTAAGAATGTGAAAAGGCAGCTTGCTCAATGGGAGAAAATTTTTGGAAACTACATACCTGATAAGGTTGTATGGGTTTTTTGGTTTGGTTTTGTTTTGTTTTGTTGAGGTACCAGGGGCCAGGGATTGAAACTGGGACCTCATACATGGGAAGCCGGCGCTCAACAACAGAGCCACATTGGGTCTTCTGAGTTGTTTTTTTGTTTTGCTTGTTGTTTGGTTTTTGTTTTGTTTTGTTTTGTTTTCAGGAGGCATGGGGAATTCAACCCAGGACCTCCCAGGTGGGAGGCAGGCACTCAACTGCTTGAGCTACATCCGTTCCACCAGATAGGGTTTTGATTTCCATATTATATAAAAAGATCACACAAACTCAACAACAATAGGACACAGCATTATTCACATTTGCTAAAATATGTAGACAACCCAAGTGTCCATCAACCAATGAATGGATAAACAAAATGTGGTATATACATACAATGGGGTACTATTCAGCTGTAAGAAGAAATGAAATGGGAAAGCACATGACAATATAGAAGAACCTTTAGGACATTGTGTTGATTGAAATAAGCCGGAAACAAAAGGACAAATACTATATGGCCTCACTAACATGAACTAAATATGATGAGTAAACTCCTGAAGGTAAACTCTAGAGCAGGAGTTTCTAACCTTTTTTGTTCCTTGGACCCCTTACTAAGTCCACACTATACTGTGCATTTAATAAATTTATCATACCTGCACCAACACATCCCCACAAGAATAATGTTTTTCTGAATTTCAATTCAAGCTCACAGACCCCTTGTTAAGAACCCCTGCTCTAGAATATAGGTTACTAGGAGATAGAATGAGGGTTAAGAATGGGAGTTGATGCTCAATGTATGGAGAATTTTTTATAAATTTTATTGTAAAAGTGTGAAAATGAATAGAGTTGATTGTAACACATTATAGTAACTATAACAAATATTGCTGATTTATAAATGTGATTGTGGCTGAAAGGGGTAGTCTAAGGATGTAAATGTCAATTGAAAGGGAGCTAGAGGCTAATCTAGGGGCTTGTATAACAGTAATTTCAGAGGTAAATGAAGATTGTGGTTAATAGTATAAAATATAAGCATACATATAAGAATGTTCTTTTACAAAGTATTAAGAATATGGTGATACACGGGAAAATTATAACTAATGTAACCTATAAACAATAGTTACAGTAATATTGAAATATTTTTGCAGCAATGACAAAAAAAGATATCAATTCTACGGGTCATCAATAGTGGGGTATAGGAGGATATGGGATTTTTCCTTCTGGAGTAATAAAAATGCTCTAAAATTGACTGAGGTGATAACACCACAACTTTGTGATGAAAATGAGAGTCAATAAGTGTACAGTTGGAATGGATTGTACAAAGCATGGGATTGTATAACACAGTGAATCCTGTGGTGGAAGATGGACTGTGGTAAACAGAACAAATTTGAGAACATTCTCTCACGAACTATAACAAATATATAATACTAATACCGGTGTTAATAATAGGGTAGTTTGGGGGGAAATACACCAAATGTAAGTAAGGTATGGACTATATTTAGTAGTAATTTTTTGACAATGCTGCCTCATAATTTGTAACAAATGTTTCACGATAATACAAGGTATTGATGGTAGGGTGATATATGGGAACCCATATAATGATATGCATGTTTGTTTTTGTAAGTTCATAACTTTTACTATACACTTATTATTTATGTATATTCATATATGAATGTTATACTTCAATATATTTTTAAGGAAAAAATAGACAGTAAATAAGGGAACAGGGGCCGGCTGTATAGCCCAGGGGATAAGGGCGCCGGTATACCACATGGAAGGCCCCGGGTTCGGTTCCTGGGGACCTCTCCGAGCAGGCAGATGGCCTTGAGAAAGGCAAGCCAGCCGTGGGCGGGGCAAAGCCACTGTGGGCAAGGCAAAAAGTCGCCATGGGCAGGGCGGAGCCGCCATGGGCATGGCAAGTCACCCGTGAATCACAGAGCCGAGCAGCCCGCAAAACACAGAGCTGTGCTGCCTGCAAAACATGGAGCAGAGCCACCTGTGAAACGGAATGAAGCCACCCACGAGCAGGGCGAGCCACCTGCGTGGAGGGCCGACTTGGTGTGTCGCCGCAAGACGGGGGAGACAAGAAGCAGACATAGAAGAACACAGAAGAATGGACACACAGCAAGAGCGAGCAGAAAGGGGAGGGGGGATATGTAACAAAAAAAAAAAAAAACCAAACTTGTAAAAAAAAAAATAATAAAGGTTTAAAAATAAATAAATAAATAAGGGAACAAATGAATAAACATTTATTTAATTTTTAAAAATTAAAAAAATAAAAAGAGAAGCAATCCAATAAAAAATGGGCAAAAGAGTTGAATAGACATTTTTCCAAAGAGGAAATACAAATGACCAAATGACTTTCAAACACATAGGCTCCCATGGCAAGAGAATACTAGTGTTGTTAGCTCAGTATGCCCTAGAGAATGGGAATAAAAAAGCTTATTTTGAACCAATATTCAACATGGTTTGGAAATATTTGCCTGCTTAAACTACACTGATTTCAGGAGTTCTGGAAAAAGAATCACATTTTCCTTCTTTGGCACGACTTCAGGGAATGGGAACTGAGAAATCACAAGCATGATTTTTTTAGACTCCGAATAGGGGGTAGAAATACGTGCAAAAGCAGTGAAGAGTGAGATGGGAAACTCACTTCTTCCATAAATGCCAGATGGATAAATTCCAAAGTGAAGCAAAGCTGTTGGGTTGGGGATGGACAAATAGAGGACTTCGTGCCACAGTCTGCTCCTCAAATGGAATTGTCCAGCAGCATGTTTTTTAAGCAACTTTGGATCAGTATGGCTGAGCTCCTCTGCTGGCAAGTGTGCAACTGGCCAAATACCAACTGCTCTTCAAACTAGGTATACTAAGATGTGAACACAGCTGGGTATTAAAAATAAACAACAAACCAGAAGAGGTGTGCTAAGGAAATAGAACACACGACAAACATGGCTCCCCAAGTAATCCCCTTGCTAACCAAGGAGAATAGAGAAGGATATTGAAGCTTAATCTGAAGATTAGTGTAAAGATGAGGCTATGTAGAAAAACACAACTGCCATTGCATTTTCAGAGGAAATAACACTATGTCCTGGTATTACATATGACTCTTCTCTTTGGTTGAGCCCATACCATAAAGAACTTCTCAGAAGTTGTGAAAGTAGGAGGTAGAGAATTGAATTCCATTGAGAACAAGAGAGATTTTACAAGCTATGGGATGAAGAAAACTCTTCAAAAACCTTAAGAAGGTGATTTCACCGCAGGATCCTGAGGAAAAAAATCACTTTCTTCTCATTTTCAGGCCTCATTTTGGGCTTTGAAAAAAACTGGCTTTAAATGAAGGCTTAGCTTTCCCTGAAACTAAGCACCTCCATACACAATTTACTTGATATATAATCATGAATTCATACCTGAACCTCTGTATATATAATGTTCACAAATATACTTTATGCATTAGCAATAATCACAGTATTTCATATTTGCTTAATATTTGTCATGACCTTTTTTATCTAGCTCTCCCAAACCAAAGTTTTGCTATTCCTTTCTGTTTCCATATATTATCCAAAGGTCACATTTACACCTTTCTACTTTTCTTTCTCTGGTTTTTTAGATCTCCTGTCTTTCTGATGTCTTTCTTCTTCATTAGTTTGGCAACTCAAGAGCCCACCTAACTTTCTAATCACTTTTGCCATATTTTATTTTGCCTTGTTTTTTATGGATCCTTAACTTTCTTTCAGATGTCACATAAAAACAAAAAGGGTTTCAAAACAAAATACTATTAGTTAAATGAAAGAAATATTTTTAAACTCTGTGTTTACTATAGGTTATATTTTATAAATGCAGAAACAATGCTTATCTTTAATCAAATGCAGTGTTTTTACTTTATTGACTACAATTTATTTTGGGTAAATATAAGGATCAATGAATATAAAAGACTTTCCATTTTAAGATTTTTCAAAATAAAATTATTTGCAGAATTTACCAACTTTATTCACAGTGTTTGTATACTACTGTTTCTAAAGATAAAATGATAGGATAAAAGGAGACTTTATTCAAATTGCCAAACTAGCCAAATTGTAAAGTATTCTGCAATTAATCCTGAATTATAAAAACCTGTTCCAAATTAAGAAAAAGCTGTCTCAAAAGATATTAACATTATTGTAATGCTATGTAGTAGACTGCAGATTAAAAATCAATTTAAAAATAACTTTAACATAAAATTAAAATGTCTATATTTTAAAAGTTATTAATATTTTTCTAATAATTTATGTAAAGTAAAAAAAAGGATAAAAATTTTGACAAACTTCTTTCACATAATCAGTATGTAAGCCATTTACTCTTTTACAATTCCTAGAGGTCCTATCTGATTTTAAGGGATGAAAACAAAGCGGATATGTCTTACCTTTTACAAAGTCTGCCAAAGAGGAATTAAAGGCTGGTTAAGCAAACGCCAACAGCAAGGACTATTGTTGGGGATAGAGTGGGCTATTTGATAGTCTTCTGTTCTGTTTGAAATAAAAATTGTCTTTGCTTTTGGGTCTTTTGCTTTTATTCATGTTTATCAGACTAAGTTAAAGCAAGAGTGGTCAGGCATTTGGCCAGAGTGCAAGATCTGGATGGGATCAGTAAGTAATTTAAAGAAACAGTGTCCTTTAGAAGCAAGTCTGTGTTTTCTAGACTGTTGTAAAAACAACTTGAGTGAATGTCCTTCATTTTTGTATTGACAGCCTGCCTTTTGTTTCTCATACTACGTCCTCTTCTTATTCCTACATTTCTTTGCCTGGATATGCTCTGTAAGATATTGGCTCTGAACATCCCTGTGAAGGACTATAAATGACAGCACAGTCAGATTCAAGACTGATTTTCCAAGAAAAGCAACAGGTTGATAACTACTGAAGTCGAGTGGTGTTCATTATTCTAGTCTTCCTACTTCTGTGATGTTTAAAAAATGTCATAAGTTTATGAAATATGGAGCAAAAGAATAATCTGAGTGTAGTCTTGGTTCTACCCATAACTTCTATGGGGCCTCAGTTCCCCACTTATGAAATGAGGTAGTAGATTTAATTATTTCCTAAGATCCTGTCAAACTGTAACATGATAGGTATGCTCACGGTGGTCAAGTTTCTGAGGTCTCTGCACAGGAAAGGAGGTCATTATGGTTGTCCCATTGTGGTTTTGTCCTATTTTCTACCTTGTGGTTATAGCCCATATTAAGTCAATGCTTATGAGTGTAAAACATATCACCAAGAAGTCACTTGACTCCTAGACAGCTAACAGGCAGGGGTCCCTAAGGACTGCGTCTGAGAAAAAGAATAGCTAGATGATAGGAGAAATCAACATAAATGCTAATGATATAATTGTTTGCAACCAGCTGTCTTAGAAAGACAATTTAATATTTATAGATTTCCTTACTGTAACAATAACAGCTTCAATTGTTGAACACTTACCAGGTGCTAGGTACTGTGCTAAGTGCCTCATGCACATTATTTCATTCAGTCCTGCACAATTAAAACCATCTATTTAGATCAAGTACTGTAAGATTTCACATTTTTCAGATGAGACATCGAAGCAGAGAGGAATTCAGTAACTTGCCCACTGTCATACTAAAGCTGGAGAAAGCCAGATCACAATTTTAACCCAGGTCTATCTGGTCCTGGAGCCTCACTTTTAACAACTGTTGCTTTAATGGATTAAGTATCCATGTGGATGTCCCAGTTTTTAATTGTCACAAAGCAGTTTCTGAGGAACTGAGGAAATTATGTGGCACTTGGTAACAGAAGAAAGGGTGGGTATATTGCAGGAGTAAAAGACTAGCATTTACCAGGGAAAAACCACATATTACCTAATGGTCTCAGGATCTTAGCCACATTTTCACTTTAGTGGAGATGAGAATCATGGGATGAGGAGGTGGCATTTCCTCAGAAGGTCACCTCTCTTTTTCCTGGGACAGATGAACAACTTTTTGAATAATGATGCCTAAGAAGCAATCCATTGACTCCTGGACAGGAGAATTGGACTAAAGCTGTCCTGCTTTGGAACTATTCTGATTTTTCTATTCTGTTCTGTTCTGTTTTAAGTTGGTGGGTGAGGAGCTGGAGTCCTACCTACTCATCCATTCCCTCCCCCATACTCCAATTTTAAAGAGGATAACCCAAACTCTAAATCGGTCACCTCTCATTCCCAGGTATGGCAGTCAGCACTGAGCTGATTGGGTAGAGGACTCAAAAGAAAATCTTGAGATCTATCAATTTACATAAGGCAATTAGCTTTGCACTGAGAGAAACAACGCAGTCTTAGTCCTAACTGATGGTCTTGAATTCATGTACAACTGTACATACACCAGACTGAATAAGAGAACATGGATCACCATGATGACTAGAAAAAGGCAACTTGGAGCCCATGCCCTTCCAAAAAATGTTGTGTAGCAAAACCTCTTTGGAGAAAGCACACTATTTTTATCATTACCACTGCAGCTAGCCCAGAGTAAACACTCAACAAAATAATTGTTGAATGAATGATTATTGCAAGTAGTTTTTTAGTGTTCATCAATCATCTGAGAACCAAGATACAACAGATTGCATTCCTCTAGAGCACTGCTACAAGGAAATCATTTTCAGCATTTCAATTATTTATTAATACTTTACCATAGTATCAACATTGGTTTTATTAGTCTTAGTACCAGTGCCAAGATTCTCATTTCAGGAATGGTGGTATTTTGTCATCTTAGGATCATTTAAAAGGAATCAAAGTTTAGTATGACTTGGTATATCTCAGAAGATTTTTGTTTTGCTTTGTTTTGTTTTAAAGATTTATTTTATTTATTTATTTCTCCCCACCCCCTCGTTGTTTGCACTTGCTGTGTCTGTCTTCCTTGTTTCATTAGGAGGCACCAAGCCGAACCCAGGAACTCTGATGTGGGAGGGAGATGCCTAATCGCTAGAGCCACCTCCGCTCTCTGCTTTGTTGTGTCTCTCATTCTGTCTTCCCTCCCCACGTCTCTTGTTGCATCATCTTGTTGCGTCAGCTCGCTGTCTTCTTTAGGAGGCACAAGGAACCTCTGCTCCCTGCTTGTTATGTCTCTCGTTATGTTTTTTCTTCTTGTGTCTCTTGTTGTGTCAGCTTGCCATGCCTGCCTGTCACACCAGCTCGCTGTCTTCTTTAGGAGGCACCAGGACCCAAACCAGCAACTTCCCATGTGGTAAGCAGAAGCCCAGTTGTCTGAGCCACATCTGTTTCCCTCTCAGAAGGTTTTATCTGCATGAGGTCATAATAACATATCAGCTCAAAGTTCTAGTTTTAGTTTTCCAGGCTGCTCAAAGCAAACTAAATTCTTCAAACAATAGGAATTTATTAGCTTACAGTTTGAGGCCATGAGAATGTCCAAATCAATGCATCATCAAGGTGATGCTTTCTTCCCAAAGTCCAGCTGCCAGTGATCCTTGGGTCCTCTGCCACATGACAAGGCACATGGCAGTGTCTGCTCGTCTCTCCTTCACTTCCAGGTTTCACTGCTTTCAGCTTTTTGTTTCTGTGGCTTTTTCTCTCTTTGTCTGAATTTCATTCTCTTATACAGAACTCCAGTGAGAGGATTAAGATCCACCCTAGGCCATATCTTAACTGAAGTAACCTCATCAAAAGGTCTTACTTACAATAAGTTTATACCCACAGGAATGGATTAGCTTTAAGAACATGATTTCTGGGGTACAAACATGTACATTTGGACCAAGACTAAGGTATAGTGCAATGGTTCACAATCTTTCCCAATTTCAGTCCCCTCTCACTGCTGATTGGGAGGAGAAAGGAACGCTAGCAACTAAGAAGGGAGAAGTCAATGTCCTTCTTAACAAATTTGGAGAAATTTATTCTTAGAATCCCCCTTCTATTTTTTTTTTTTTTTTCAGTATACAATCTTGATATAGTAGAATCACTAACTCCTGTCCCAAAACTTTGAAGTGTCTGGGCTTTGTTACCCTTCTTGGAACCAAGAGTAAGATTGGGATACTCCCTCATGCCTTTTGTCAATGAATTAGAGGAACACTAAAATAGTATTGGTCCTATTTACCAACTAAAAATGAGGATGAAAAGCATTCAAAGACAATACAAAAATGCAAGTTATCATTGGCAATAAAATGGCTAAGGAAATGTAGAAAATGTAGCATTGCTTAAGTCTAGAGCAGAGTAACTCCAGCCCTGCTCCCACTATCAAATTCTGATCAAGCTGACCCTTCCACATTCCCTCTACTCAACTAGATTGTTTACTCCCTGATGTAGTTTGCTTCCTTATGTGTCATTTGGTCATCCGCTTAAATAATCATACCATATATACAACATTTAATGCTTCCTAGACCACAGTGACAGCAGAAACTTCCATTGTACCAGTTTTATGACCATTAAGATATTTATCTAAAATTTTACTATAATGATATTTATCTTTTCCATATTTATTCCTGACTAAAAGCAAATTATTTTACACCAAACAAATTAGAAATCAGAGTGTTATTTTAAAAATGCACAACTTTCCAAAGAAAGTGGATAGATCTAGTTTATTAATCATTCCCTTCTACTGTGAGTAGAGCAGCCAACTTCTACAGAGACCACCAAAAGAAAGACCAGATCTACTCAAGCCTCGACTGAACCCTGCTTTTAAAGGGAATCATATTTCCTATTGTTAATTTAGTTGATTTTACTTTCAGGCCCCCCCCCCCCCCCACTAGTGGGTCTTTAAACTTTTCTTGTTTTGGGGACAGATAATAGCACTGTATCTCAGAACTGGAAAGAATCTTAAGAGGCCACATTTACCTAATTCTTCCATTTCACAGATGATAAGATAGAGGGCAGATATTGAGACCCACCCACAGGTCATACCATGAGTTAATGAAAGAATAAGGTTTAGATCTTTGTGCTTTAATTGCCCATCTATTATTACCCCTAAATACCCGAGGAGGTTTCTAGGCTTTTGTACCACTCAGGCTTGTGCCAGAGGAGGAGAAAAAGGAGGCTGGTTTATGGCCAACAATTTATGTTTGGAAAATGTGGATTTAACTTTAGTGGCAAAAGGTTCAGGACAAATTCTCATGGGCTAAATTCCAGCACCTAATGAGTCTCACATCTCATTGTGTAAATGTTAATGCCTGGGCCACTAAGGGCAAGGAACACCACTTTTTAGAACCCTGAGCTCAAATGCTTTCTTCTCCAAGTTTGGGCAGGTTTGCCTGAGTAGCTGGGGATTGTTAAACTGATTTCAGTGATCCTTGGCTCATATTATCCATACTTTATCAAAATACAGCCAGTAAGTAATATAAGTTAATATCATCACTTGCACAAATAAGTACAACACCCATTTGAGTTTTCCGGTTCATCCATTTGCGATTTAATAAGAATATTCAACAAACAAAGTTTTAAAAAACTCAAAAGCCTGTTTGAGTTTTCTGGTCCATCCATTTGGGATTTAATAAGAAAAGTCAACAGAGTTTTAAAATAACTTTTGAATTCCTGGAACAAAAGCATTTTAAGAATATTAAGCAACTTATTATCCTATGTCAACCAACTATAGCACAACATTGTCCCTAGTTAAGGTATCAGTCATCTGTTTTTTAAATTTACATCTAAATTATATAGTTTCTCCTGTATAATAGTATGCTGCGTGTTCTGTCCTTTCAAATTCTGTACTAAGGGCAATGACAAGGTTTACAGAAAAAGAGATTTAAGGTGGATTAATATTTTTACTATTTGGGAATGTGAAGAACTTTTAATAAAAAAAATATATACATGAATATAAGGAACTATTATAGTCATTATTCATTGTTCATATCCAGAACTATAGATTCTGGAAACACATGCATAATTTTATTTAATGTAAAAATTTTTCACTTCTTACATATTTTTTCTACTATCCTAATTGGCCAAATTCAGAAATGCTAAACACTAACACAAATTCGTGAGAACTGACATTGGGTCTTGAGGGACTACTGTTTGAAAAAAAAAAAAGATATTTGGGCACCACCTTGTGGAGCTTTGTAGAAAGACAGGGTGGGAATCAGCTTGTCTACCATCATTAAGAGATAAACTTTCTCAATTCCCTATGATGCTGAACGGGTGAAATGTAAATTGCGTTCTACAACTTCTCCAAATAAAGAAAGTGTGGCAAAACTACTTTTACATATGAATCAAGAAATTCTAATTAATATCTGATGAAATGTTAAATTCATTTATTTAACAAACATTAAGATCCTACTATATGTCAAGCATTGGATAGACACAGTCACTTCAGCCCAGTGGAAGAACTAGTCAAATAAAGGACAATGGCAATTTTTACCAAAAAAAAAAAAAGAGAAAGTAATCAAATATCAAACTCTATTAGTGATGCCATACTGAAGTGTTTGGGAGTAAAGTGTATTGGAGTCTGCTACGTATTTTGAAATGCATCATAAAAAAATAAGATGGATAGAGGGATGGGTAGATGAACGGATATGTAATAAAGCAAATGTGTTAAGGGTAGATTAAATGTTAACTGTAGAATCTAGGTGGTGTGTATATGCTTGTTCACTGTACAATTGTGAAATTTTCTGTATATTTGAAAACTTTCATAAGTAAATGTCGGACAAAAAAGTAAATGGCCATCCAGTGTGATAATATCTGTAAAAGAGACATGCAAAGAGGACACCTGATCTAGACTGACATGAGGGCTGGAAGTTCAGGGGGCAGAAAGGATAAGTAGGGAATTCTTTCGTGCTGTGTTAAAAGATTTAGACTTAAAAAAAAAAAAGACTTATTTATTTTACTTTATTTTTCTTTATTTATCCCTCTCTCCCCCAGCTGGTTCTCTTGTCTGTCTGCTCATTGTTTGCTTGCCTTCTCCAGGAGGCACCAGGAACTGAACCCGGGACTTCCCACATGAGAGGTGAGTGCCCAACAGCCTGAGCCACATCCGCTTCATGCAGGCTATGAGGACTGCTGACTTGTGGCATTACCTTGTTGCAGCGGGAGGTGGTGTCTGCTTGTCTTCTTTTAGGAGGCACCAGGACCCGAACCCGGGACCTCCCATGTGGTAGGCAGGCACCCAACTGGTTGAGCCACATCCACTTCCCTAGACTTTATCTTTAAAGCAGTGGGGAGCACACTCTGATAGCTGTGTGAAGAATTAACTGGAAGAAAGCAAGCCTGGAGACTGAGAGACCTATTAAGAAACTTATTATAATACCAATGAGACATAGAGCCTCAAGGACCAGCAGTAGGAATGGAAAGGAGTGAACAATTATGAAAAATATTTAGAAGGCAGAATCAATGAGCTTAGTACCTAATTTTTAGGAAAGTCGAGGTAAACAAGGAGGAAAACTATACCCAGTGCTTTGCTGATAAGTATTTAACAACTGGCTCTCTGATAAATTTTTTTAAAAAAAAGTACGTGTATGTATACATGTACGGAAGTTTATTATCAATGTAATGATATAAAGGATGTATAGTATACAATTTATAAATACTGTAAATATATATTATTCTCTATTGTAAATTCCATATTTACAATAATTCATTCTCACAGAATATGTTCATTATCTTTTGCCAAACTTTTGTATCCTTAACCAACTTATGGTTGCAATTGCCAAATGAGTAATAGTTCTGACAGGAATGTCAATTGATATTTTCATTTACTTTAACATGTTAGACAAAAGTGAAACAGAGAAGAGATATATGTATGTAGAAACTTCACTTGTTTGTCAATGAAACAACTTCTTTACTGAATTAGAAATTTTTAAATACCAAGGAATATTCCTTCAATTTTTTGTGTTACTCAATGGTTACGGATATACTTTTGGATATAATCTGCATTGGCATTTTATCCATCAGTTTCTTAAGTCTAAACAATCAACAAAACAATAATTCAAGACCTAATGTGTAGCAGGTCTGTGTTATGTAAATACTCCCAGTATGACTGACTTCAAATACCAATGTGACATCACTGAACACAGGGATGGAAAGAGGTATGCCTTTATATAGCAGTGCGTTATTACGCAGGATTTCTGCCATACAGGCACAATGGCTGCAAATAGCTCCAAGAGCATAGGCAATAGTAAAAGGTAGTACAAAAATTAAGAAGTGATTGTTTTTGAGTATTTATTACTGTTATTTTAATATAATTTATCTGATTTTGAGTTTATACACATTGTCTTTAGCAATCAGCTCACAAAAGTCCTGAAAATTTAATAATTGGGTGGCACGCGCCCACTCCAGCACACCAGTGATTATACCTAAGCTCCAGGAGGTGAGGTGCCCTCCTGCCTCTTGAAAGAGCCCAGAACGTAGGTCTAAGAATTGGTGCTGCCACATACTTGCTTTATGACCCTAGATAGATACCCACTTGAAGCTTCGGTTTCCACATCTGCAAATAAAAATAATAACAAAATAGGCAAGGGATATGAAAAGTAATTTATAGAAAAGAAATCTAAATGGCTGATAAACACATGAAAAAATGTCCAAATTCATTAGTAATCATGGAAATGTAAACTAAACAACACTGAGCTATCATCATATCTCTCCCAACAAATAGGCAAGTTTTCAGAATAACAATGGCAAGAGTTCACCAAGTGTGTCAGGAAATGGAACAAAAAGGGTGGGAATTGATTTGGTAAAACCACATTGGAGAGTAATTTGGTATTACCTAGTAAAGATGAAAATGTGTATTTTTTTTTCACTGCTAGAAATAAATCCTAAAGAAATTCTAGCACATCTGTTCAAAAGACATACATGAGAATTGTTTATTATGTAAAAATTGGAAACAACCTAAATGTTCATCAGTGGGAGGATGGACAAATAATTTGTGGCATAATTACATTCATTTATCTGTTCAGCCGATATATATTGAACACCAACTTTGTTCTAGGCACAGGGATTATAGCAATGAAGTAAAAATACAAAATTCCTGACTTCCTGTAGCTTACATTCTAGCATAATGTAGTATTCACACATGAAAAAAATAAGAAGTAATCAAAATGAATGGACCAGATCTATATGTACCATTTGAAATATGTCTCAAAAATATAACATTAAGTAAAAAAGAAAGTTGCAGAATGATATAAAAGTACGATACCTCTTATATAAAGCTTTAAAAAGCATAAAATTATTAGCTATTTTACTTATAAATGAATATGTTGTAAATGTATAACACATATTGAGAGAAAGATTGGGCACCAATCTCCTGACAGTGGCTGCCACTGAGGAAAGAGAAAAAGGGCATAGAACTGGGAATGGATAAAAAATAATTTCAACTCCATTTCTAATGATTTGTTCAAACAAAAAAAAAAAAGAAAAAGATGTAAAACATTTTTAAATTCTGGTGGTTGATACATGGATATCTGTCATATTATCCTTTATATATTTTTGAAACTTTTATTAATAAAGAATACTTTGAAAACCCTTCAATCTTTCTACTTACCCACAATAATTAAAACAGAGTTTATAGCACCCCAGTCACACAGTTATCAGTCATCTAGTCATCTTGGACTCTCTACTCGAGTCACCAAGTCCTGTTGATTCTTATTTTGCAACATCTCTCACCGATACCTCTAGTTTTCCATCAGACCTTCATCACTTGGATAAACTGTGTCTCTAGCCCCTGCCAAGTACCCACCCTCCAAGTATACCTAGAAGTACGCAGGAGACATCTTACATGTACTCATAAACAAATCATCAGTTACCATTAGACATCATTCATTTCCTTCCTTCCTCTACTTTGGCCTTCCCCCTTCCTCTATTGCCTAGAAACTGCCTCTTCCACTTATCCTGCAGGGAGCCACTTGCTCCGACTAGGTACCCTGTCTCTCCACCAGACAGCCAGGTGTCTGCCAAACACCACCCCCACGTGCTGGAGCCTCTGAGCAGTCAAGTCCATGACTGTTCTGTACAAAGTGTAGAACACTGGTCCCCTCTTTGTTACAGTCTGGAGAGAGGTATTGTCATAGATTGTATTACTGTTCACCCACATGGGACCCCATCTTTCAGAGTCCCTCCCTATAGAAAGATTATACATCCCTGTCATGTGGAAGTCAGACATAGTCATGTGACTTGCTTTGGTAAACCAATCTGAGTGAAAATTATATATGTTGCTTCAAGCAGAAACTTTAGAGGAAACATGTTGCTGTCTTTTCCCTCTGTCCTAACAACCAGCCATGTTCCTTATAGTTTGGTCCCAGCCTAGATCCCAAAGGGAAGACAAAAAGGAGAACAGCAACCAACTCACGATAAATAATGTAAAATGAGCACAGTAATAAATCTTTATTGTATAAGCCAGAGTTTAGAGTTGCTTACTATTAAAGCCCAGCCTCTCTGACTAATACAGGTACCAAAGCTGTATTATACTTTACAGAGATTATAGTAAAATAGCTCTATGACAAGCTCCGCACCCCCCTTTCTCTTTAGGACTCAAACCTTGATCCATGGTAAATGGATTAAGGGAAGTCCAAGTGACCAACCCCACACTCTATTCAGTTGCTCTCCTATCCAACCCCAAGGCAAGCTCCTCAAGCCTGGTTTTCTTCACAGGGTGAATTGCCTCCCTGGTTCCCCACTATCCTTAAAATAAAACTCAATGCCCCAGGCAAGTTATTCAATGCTCCAAATCATTCAGCTCTTTGATCTGTATTCTCCAGCCACTTTGGCCTTACTCTTTGCCTTACTCTTTCTTAACCCATGAAGTCTATTCCCACCTCGGGGTTGGTCTGACAGTTTCGGCTGCCTGGAATGCTTTACAGATCTTTGCAAGGGTGGCTCCTTATCATTCAGATCGTATGTCCTCAAAGAGGACTTCCTTGCCTATTGACACCTCTCCCCTGCCAATTATTCTTTATCACATTGCCTTATATCACTAACTGAAATAATCTTATTTGTTTACATGTTTATTTTTTGCTTTTTCCCTTGAAAACAAGAATCTTGTCCATCTAGTTCAACTGTTAAAGGGAGAGTAAATATTTTAGGGTTTGCAGGCCCTATGGTCTCTTTCATAACCATTCAACTCTGTCCTTGTAGTACAAAAGCAGCCACTGACAATATGTAAACAATGAGTGTGGTTATGTTCCAATAAAATTTAACTTTTAACAACAAGCGATAGGCCAGATTTGG
The DNA here is from genome assembly GCA_004027955.1 of Chaetophractus vellerosus. Classification (NCBI taxonomy): domain Eukaryota; kingdom Metazoa; phylum Chordata; class Mammalia; order Cingulata; family Chlamyphoridae; genus Chaetophractus; species Chaetophractus vellerosus. The sequence continues at coordinate 34,824 of PVKH010000525.1, forward strand.
CCCATGAGCCATAGTTTGCCAACCTCTAGTCTAGATCACTAACTCCCAGAATATTGAATACAATAGATCACTTAATAAGTATTCATAAAAGAAATGAATGAAAGTAAACAGACTTCTGTTCGGACGACCAAACCAACTCACTAGACATACCCAAACATGTAGAAATCTCAGCAAAGGACACAGTTTAGGTTCTAGACTACTTCCTAATTGGATTTCTTGTTCCCAGTCGTCCATTATCCAAGCCCTCCACAATTCATCCTGAACACCAAATGTATCTGACCAAGGTACAATGCTTTCACTACATCACTTTCTCATCTTATAGATTACCATGCCTTAGCCAAGATTCTTTCAACTCTAAATACAGAAATCCAACCCAAACTAGGTTAAGGGGAAAAAACAAAAAACAACAACAACAACAAAAAAAAAACAAAATGAGGGAGAGCAAAATTATCAGATGGGAAAAATGGGTTAGAACCCTAGATCAGCAGCTTCTGAAATTTCAGGGCACATCTGATAAACCAAGAATCTTGCTAAGATGCAGATTCTGATTGGGTAAGTCTGAGATGAGGCCCAAGATTCTGTGAGCCTAACAAATTCCCAGGTGATGTTGATGCTACTGATCCCAGCACCACATTTTGAGAAGCAAAGATCTAAAACTGAATCTAGGACTCAACCAATTTGGTCAACACTTTTTGACAGTCCACTTCTCAGCTCTGCTCTCTTGTATTGATCTTGTTCTCTCTGATGACAATCTTCCTCCAAATAGGAAGAGAGAGGCCCACTGATGGCCCCAGCTTCCCACCCCTCAGGAATAGGAACCCCCTATAATGGCAAGAAGCTGTCTTCCCTGCTAGGTCTAACAGATGAGTCTCAGGGTCATGTGTCCCTCCCTGAACCAGTCGCTCTAGCCAGATGAATGAGGTTCTCTGATTGACCAGCTGTGGATCACATATCCATCCTTGAGGTTGGAGTATCCTAAGTGATAGCCTCATCAGAACCACAAAATGCAGAGAAGGGCAATTCCCCAGAGGAAGGAGGAGTTCTTACCAGACAAAAACATTACCTACAATAGGGGTCAGCAAACTATACCCTGTGGAAAAATCTAGCCTACTGTTTGATTTGTAAATAAAACTTTATTAGAACACAGCCACACCCACTCATTTATTGTTGATGGCTGTGTTTTAGCTGCAAGGGCAGAGCTCAGTAATTGTGACAGAGGCCACAGGACGTCCAAAGTTGAAAATATATTCACTATCTGGACTTTCAGAGAAAAAGTTCATCACCCCTGACCTCCAAGATAAGGTTCAAACTGTTTAACATGACAGTCAAAACTATCTAAAATCTGTGGTCAATCCACCCTTTTCTAAATCTGACCATCCTGCCCTCATCAGACACTGTCTTCTCTATTTCTACCAATACTTGCACCCAACCTCCCTCAGGCAGGAATATCCCCACTGTCCTTTCTTCCTACCTACATCTCATCCACATATCAAGGCCCATAAATGTCCCATCTTCTGCATGATAATTTCCCCAGCTTTTATAGATTAAGTGGACATTGTGATTGCTTTCCTAATATTCATTCACCCTGACTAAGATTACCAGATAATATACAGGACACCCAGGTAAATTAGAATTTCAAATAAGCAATGAATAGTTTTGTTGCTTTTGTTTTGTTTTGTTTGCTAACTCTGTCAACCCTAACCTTGACCATTTCCTGCCTATTACCCTGATATTTGTTCAGATGTCAACACATCTCCCAGGTGGTTGGTAACTCAACTCCCAGGTAACCTTGGCTCCATATGGCATGTGCGTCAAAACCCAAGCTAATAAAGGAATCCCATGTCTTAGCTGCAGTTATTCATTTAGAGGTAAACATATGGCACATTTCAGGCCAGTGAGACTGTAGAGGTGTTTGTTGGGGGTTTCTGAGAAAGAAGCTGCCGTGCTTTTCTGAGAGAGCTTTTAGAAAGACTTTCTCTGTAATTAAAGGCAGCCATTTTTTGATAAGGAGGTTTTTTTTTTTAACATATCAATTTTATTGATACATATTAATAAAGCATAAATCCATCCAAAGTGTACAATCAATGGTATTTATTCGGTGTAATCACATAGTTGTGCATTCAGCACTTCAATCATTTTTTGAGCATTTTCATTATTCCAGTAATAATAATAATAATATTAAGAAACAAAAACAAAACCAACAAACAAACAAAACTCATCACCTCTCA
>PVKH010000526.1:0-36888 GCA_004027955.1 Chaetophractus vellerosus
CCCCCAACCCCATTCACACTCACACTCCAGCTTCGTTGACCCCATTCACATCACTGCACCACCATCAGCCCCATCTACTGCTAAACCTCCCCCAACCACCTTATCATAGATTTTGCCCAGATTGAGCATCAGCTCACCACTCTCCACTTGCTTTCTATCTCCTGGTAACCTATCTTCCAGACTCTATCTCTGTGAGTCTGTTCAGTATCCTTAGTTCATATCAGTGAGATCATTAAATATTTGTCCTTTAGTGACTGGCTAACTTCACTCAACATAAGGTCTTTAAGATTCATCCATGTTGTTGCATGTGTCATCGTGATGTTTTTGAGGATCATATTAAGAGAGTTAGTATTTTTAAAGCATCTGAGTGCCTGTCACATTGTTTAAGTGTTTCATAAATAAAATTGGTGGTAATGAATTTAAGTTCTTCCCTCAAATACAATGTTGGAACTTCTGGATACAATGTGCTAACCCTAAGAAATAACCTTAGTGAAGAGAATTTCACAGCAGCCAGCATAGTTGATGATATTTTATCCCCAGATCACGTTAGTGTAGGCATCTCTTAAACCAGTGCAGTGCCATCTACTGGTAAAAAATAATATTAATGAAGGATTTACTATTTCCTTCACTAAAAATATATTTTTGAAAGCTTCTGAATTTTTAAAAATGTTTTGAAATCTCAGATCTTTTTCTAGTCTTCTATCCTTCCTCCTTATCTATATATTTTTGGAAAGGTAGATTTTGCCAAAAAAAAAAAAAAAAAAAAAAAAAAAAAAAAAAAAAAAAAAAGAACAAAGGACTCTAAAAGAAGGAATGTCTTTCTACAATTGCCTTGTACTAACTAGATTGTTTGGAGGGTAAAACAACCACTTCTAATCTGTGTCCAAATTGTTGTATGGTTTAGAAACTGTTTGAAAAACAAATGAAATCGTAAAAGCAAAGTATTATAGATCCATGGTAGATGAGCAACCTTGTGTAGTTCATTGACTAATTATCAGCTCAAGATAATGTCACTCACTTTTACAGCATTGGCTGAGCATATCCACTAGGGAAAGTAAGGAAGTTACTTAGTTACTGTGTTAGTCTAGGCATTTGGTAGCTGTTCTTTTCCTGAGTGCCACATGAGAATTTAGACCTGAAAAATAGAGGAGCTTTAGCTAGGAATGAGCTCCAGGAAAGGGGAGAATAAATTTTTAAATTTCAAAATTTATTTTGTCCCCAAATCACATTAATGTAGACATCTCTTAAACCAGTGCAGTGGTTCAAAATTTTCAAAAAAGAGCAAAGGAAATATAAGAAGTGTGAGTAAGCAACTATAAAAGATCATAAATTAGGAAATAAATATATTAAAGAGGCTCATACAGTGAGGTGAGGGGTTAGAAGAAAAGTGTAACCAATATTTTTTCTTAAGTACTATAAATTGCCCTTGAATTGGATTTTTCATTATTTTATATTAACAGGTTCTAATATTGATCTGTAGTTTTGTTCTCTATGATGCCATTGAATTGGTTTTATGGATCTCCTTTACTGATTTCTTGACTTATTTGGCACTTTGAAATGATAGCTGAGAATAAACACATATGATTGTTCTTAAATGCCCTTAAAATTCTCCTTACATGGAGAGGGTCACATTGAGATGTTTGTTTGTTTGTTTGTTTTTTATCCCATGTTTTGGATTCTTTTCGGGTGATCAGATTCAACAACTCTGCAACATAGCTGGGATCACATCTTAAAAAAAACAAAAATGCTTCTGTTAGAGGACTAGGATAAGCGCAACCTGCCCCAAAGGGGTTTGTTTGTTAATTGCTTTGGTCCTCTTTACAAGGTCAAATCCATTCTCCTAATGACGAATCTCATCTGTTCTGGCAGAGAAAGAAATGTTTTCTTTCACTTCTACGTGTGGCAAGAGCTCATTCATCTCAGTAAGTTCTGAAGAGAAATCTAGTTACATCAGAGAGAGGAGTATTCAAAGGGCAACTGATGGCCAGGAAGATAGATGGAATTCACTTTCCTGAGACAGACATTCAAATGGTAACAAGTGATAGAAAACAGCTCTTTATTTCAGTGTGATGTGTGCTCGCTCCTGATGATTAAACCCCCTGTGAGCCATCTGCGTTTAATGGGTTAGAACTACTTTGTAGCTGCAGTTTTTTCCTTCCACTGCTCTCTTATTTATTTGAGAGGAGACCGAACTCCACTCTTTAAAAGTTAAGCATGTTAGAAACCCTGCCAAGAGAATCAGAAAGAAAAGGCAAATTTATAGCCTCGTGTTGTTTTAAGCATTTAGTAGTATAAATAAGACGTGTAGATAAATGTGTACAAGTAGACGCATAAGTGACCCTCTGTATATCTCTGTTACATTATTTGCCTAAATTCCAGAATAGAATTAACCCAATTAGTTTATATAATGGTCAATGCTGTTCCTCAGCCGAGCTATTAGGGATGTGCATAACTGATGCTAGACAGGGATGGTTTTCTTTTACTTATAAGTCAAACCTTGGGGATTGCGGTTGGGAGAGGAGTGTGTTTTCGCTTCCTCTCCAAATAGTGATTTCTACAGATAAAAATCAGAAGCAAGTATGGAAATTATTGTACCTTGAAGCATATACACTACTGCTACTATTAATGCAATTGAATTGAACTTCTGGTTTAAAATGCCAAAGTTGATTACGACTTTCTTTATGTGTGGCTGTCTTACCCAAAACATATCACAATTTACTAACATCTCATTATCCTTCTCTGACTTAGAGAAGTCAGCATCCTAAAGCACTCAATAAATATTTGCTGAATTGAACTGAACTCTGAGAACTGAGAGGTGAGGTGGCACTGATCATCAGAGACACACATGGGATCAGACTCTTGGTTGTTTTGCCAGTGAGATAGTGATCTCAGCCAAAGCCAATGGAAATAATATTACATGAAGAATTTTACATCTAAGAAACTTTCTCACAGCTACAAATGTTAATCTAAGTCTTATAAGTAGGTGAGCCCTGTGGATCCTCTCTTGCCATTTATTTTCACTTTTAATACATTGACTAATTTCAGGATTTTCTCTTCCAATAACATTTAGCTATATAGCTCTCTTCCTAGGTCATTAAACTTTTTCCCAGTGTATTTTCCTGAATAGTTTCTTCCTGCCTTTTTTTCCCCTTTGAACCAGAAAACGTATCTACAAGGGGAGGAGTCTTAGGGCTTTAAAACATCAATCAGTTTCACAGCTGGGAATAGAGGGATCTAGATAAGAGAAAGCAATTCCTCCACTAAAGGTCGGTTTATACAATTTAGGCAAGAGCTATGTATGAAGTGAGACAAGCTTTCTACACACTGAAGCTGACAAAGAGTTAAATTAAAGGAACGAAAAAAAAAAAACAACAACACACAGCTGCTGCTTCCTTTTCTTCTTGCTTTCATGAAGTAGGGAGTATTTTTCCTGTAATGACCTCAGCATCTTCTTTCTGTCTTTTTCTTGGTCAAAGATCAAGGGTATACCAGGGTGAAACCTTCTTCCTATTGAACTTTTCTATCAACTTTCTACATTTGTGTATTTTGAAGCTCAACTTAATTTTTTTCCCTTTTTTCTCCCTATTATACATTTATATATAGATAGATATAGATCTTATTGAGATATGTATGTTATCTTTTTATATCAGGAAAGTTACAGCAAATGCCACTCATTCTGGCTATTTTTTAAAAACAAAGGCCGTGGCTTGAATTTATTCATAACCTCCTTGGCTAGCATAGCACATTTTAATATTAGAGCTCAGAAGCTACTCATTGAATTATTAGTGGAAACCTTGAATATAATATTAAATAAAACAAGTTAAGTATCTCTCAGTTGAACCTGAGAATTTTGGTCTAGTTAATGAAAAATAATAATAATAAAGGAAAACATAGACTTAAAATTAGAGAAAATTTCTTTTTATTTTAGGCATCGGGGACTGGGGATTGAACCTGGGACCTCATATGTGGGAAGCCGGCACTCAACCACTGAGCCATATAGGCTTCCCTGAGCTGGCTTCATTTTTTTTTTTTCACTTGTTACATGTTTTTGTTTTTTCAGGAGGCATCAGAAACCAAACCCAGGACCTCCCATTTGGGAGGCGGGAGCTCAACCGCTGGAGCCACATCGCCTCCCTAGAGAAAACTTTTTGGTATGATATAAATAAATTAATTCTGAGTTGCAAATGTTTTAATTAGCATGGGCATAGCTTTTCAAAACTTATTTAGGTTCTCTTTCAGAGAAAAAAAAAGATAAAATGCTATATTCCTATAAATTCTTATTCTTTTGAATTCTGGATCAAATGTCTTCCCTTCTCTGTTGCCTCTTATGATCTTTAAAATGTTGAATTAATTGCTCTCAAACATGGTTCCAGTTAACGTTTTGTTTACACCATTTCCACATGATATTGTAATTATTTGTTTTCTCTTTTGTCTCCCCAACCAGCATGTTAAGTTCTCTAAGGTCCTGACATAAAGGAAATTCTCAATAAATGTTTTATAAATTGAATAAAACTGAACTTAAAGATTAAAAAATGAAAGGGAAGCACAGAAAATCTGACTTTATAGGAGGAAAAATTACAGCCTATTAACAAAAGGATTGCATTTAAGTACTTTGCAGACTACAATAGTAGTATTTTTCAAGTATATATTAATTTTTTTCATAACTTTCAGGAAATTCTATAGGATGAGTCAGAGGGAGAGCCTTTGAGCTCCCTTAGTTTTCTCATCAGTGTAGTGAAGATGATAATATTCACTATCACAAAATTGTGAATCACAAAGGAGAAAAATGTAAAGGTATATGCAACTTTTTCCATTATTGATGAGAAAATTAAGGCTCAGAGGAACTGGATGAGCTGCCTAAAGTTTTACAGCTAAAATGTGGTAGAACCAAGACTCAAAAGGCCATAATTCTTCCACAATGTTGCCCAAACCATTTCCCCTCATCCTGAATGCCCAGTGCCCGACTGACTTCATCCTGGTTTCTTAGCATTCCTCACTAAAATGCCTCACTCCTTCACTCACCAATGAATGGCACTAAAGCCCCATTCTCATTAACCCCTGCATTCTGCTAGTGAGAGGTACTCTGATAAATTATTTTGCTCACTCTTTAAACTAAACTTAGGATATAGCAATATCTGTGCATCTTCATTGATAAAGTAAATAAAATCCAATAAGAGAGCTAAAAACTACTCTACTTTTGAGGCAGTGAATTTAAATTGTGATTATCTACAAAACTAGAAGCATTGTAATATGAAAATTTGTTCTTTCTATTGTTGAAAAAGTAACAGGTACTACTAATATACTACATTAGTATACAATGTATGATATACATTGATATTAATTACAATGTATATTAATATACAACATTGCACTTAATCAGATTTTGAGGCTATGTGCCATAAATGTTGATTCTAGTGCTATGCATTTCATTCTGGTGTCCACATTCATAAATGAAAAAAAAAAATGCTGTTTCATTCTAGAAGTTAGCGAAAATAAAGGTTTGATTATTTTTCCATCTCAATTAATAGAACTTGAATTCTATCCATAGACTTTTCCTTCCCTACCAATTCCCCACTAAGTTAAAAACTCTGCTCCAGTGGTATGAGATTTTGAGCATTTGAATATTTTCATGCTCCACCAACTGAACTGTGTAAGTAGCTGTAGGGAGCTCCTTTTTCCTTCCACTCAAAATCCTTCATATTTTGCCAATACTGACAATTATTCTGGATTTAGTCTCTTAAATTTTTAAAGTGTCATGGTAAATAGGTAAAAGGAAGTATTACATGTACACACTATGTAAAGACGTGAAAAAACTTTAATATGTAAGGTCTATTTTTCTAAAGTCAAAGACATGCTATAAATTAGTGTCACGATGAAATACTCAAGTGGAATCATTTGTTTCTCAGACTTGGAAATTGCCTAATTATACACAATTCTAAGATTCTGGAGGAAAAATGCTCTTTTCAACTCTCTATGATTTTATCCAGTAAAACTGCAGAATTAACTAGCCCTTGTCTTGAAGTCTTGCTCACCATTTTTTTGCCACACATTTCCAGAATAAAATATGGTGATGTTTATTCTTAAAATCAGGTATAAAAACAAAAACAATCTTGCATTAGCATTTACTATGCCCTGTAAAACCAACATTGCACTTCTGAGGATTTGTGCCATAAATGCTGACTTGAGGGCTCTGCATTTCACTCTGTCTTCATTTCCATTTGTATCATTAGTAACCTTACTGCCTGGCTTGTATAAAATGGGACTTAGAGGTAAAGAACACAACTACTATTTAATATACCATTATATTAAATAGATTCCCTTATGAAAAAGTCATACTTTATTCAATGGAAAATAAAAACAGCTATAAAGAAATGATATATGCCTGTCAGAATTTGTTATCTAATTTCTTTAAGTAAGGATGGGTTAAAGATAACAATGATGTTTGAAATAACAAAGCTATATACTAGTCAGAGAAAAGAACAGTCAGTCCAATTGGGATTTCAAAAATAAGATCATTTCCCTATTTCTCCTAAAATATATGCAGCGTAAGTGGTCATTATTTTAAATTTTAAAATTATACCTAACATAGTTACTTATCGTACACAATACCCTTTGAATTGAATGTTGAGAGTCAAGAGTCAGGTCAACGATAAGTTTAGAAAACTATCTAAAATTTTCAGTCAAATAGCTTATGCAAACATGGTAATTGATATTTTCTCTTATTTTACCAAAGGTGTTATTTAGTTGCTGATAAACTAAAACTACAGCATTATATATATTTTTAAAGGGGAGTATGAAATTGTATTGTGGAAGTCAAAAAGGCACCCAGTATATGAGATGAGAAAGTAAAGATACAAAAAGGAAACTATAACATATCAGCTTTGTAAGAATTGTATTAAGTGCAAAAGATCTGACCCTCACCCTTCTTTGGAGATAAAACAATCAGCAGCCAGGATAAAACTAATACACTCCCATAAATTATACACACAATTTCATGAGTATTCTCAAGGGTATAGGTTAAGTAATACCGTTACTTTTTTGAGCTATGTTGTCAGGGCTGAGGGCTGAGTTTTCTTTTTCTACTTTCATAAGAAGTTACATAGGAAGAAACTAAGCACTATTTAATATTCACAAGAAGAAATAGATGAGACACCGTAAAAAATTGACAAATTGTCTTCTGATATTTCATTTTATGTTTAAGGAAGAAAATGTGAACCTTACTTAGTTCTCCCATAAATTTATCTCTTACCTCAAAGTCCAAATATTAACCACATTGCCCAAGAAAAAAAGAGTACAAGAATCATCTCTTAAACCATCTGCGTAAGAAAATTTGTGGAAAGAGCAACTAGAGAATGGGAACAAAGTCCAAGAGGATCAAACTACTTAATGTACCAAAAATTCCAATAATCATTAGTCAATAATGAGCCCAAACAAAAGTAAATGAAAAACACCCAGTTTTTCTCTCTTACGCATATAAACTCAACACTTTTTAAAGTGACACAAATTATAGTATGTGTAACTTTATTTAACCTAAGTTCAGAAAGCACAAGAGAAAGGTCAGGAAGTACATTTTATATACTCTCTGATTTAGCTTTATCTTCTCCTATTCCATCAAAAGTACCTTTTATTATATGTTTGAATCATATACATATTTAGCCAATAAAAGAAATAGCAAATTCAGGCAGTTCTTACTGTCATCATACAATGTGAGACTTGTTAGAGGGTGCAAACTTTATTATAGATTTTTATGGATGTGTCTTCCCGGGAAGATGGTGAACTCATGGAGGGCAAGAAACATGTTTCCGTTATTTATTTTATTATACCAAGTAGTACTTCACACATTGTACATGCTTTTTAAAAAAAATGTGCTAATTGAGTTATATTTATCAGAACATTGAAAAAACAGAAAATCAATGAAAAATATATTATTGAATTGAAAAAAATTGAACTCCAGAAGCTCTAAATAATTATTAGATATAATGAGGAGAAAAAATTAGAGTAGGACAATTAAGGAATGAAGCAAAATTCAAACTTTATGAGTTTTGGCCCTCATTTTAAAGATATATGTTATTAGTCAAGAGACACTAAAATTTTAGTTAAGAAAACAGAAGGAAATGAAAATTAGCACTGTTAATTTGGGAAATTTTCAAAAATAAAATCCCACATTTAGTTTTAAGTTTTAATTCACAAATACCCATTAAGCACATATATGAATATATTTTAAAAGTCATTCTCTTTTAAAACATGAAGAATATTTAGCAGCTGCCTAAACAACCCTGTAACAAAGGCCCTTGCATGTATGCAGAATTTTCAGGGCCAGAGTTGAATAAGTTTTTCTTAGGAACAAAACTAAAAAAAAGAACACAGAAGCAATAAAGAACAGCATTTATTATGAAGTCAGAGAATGTTTGTTTAGGACATCACTCATGTCTGTCACTTGCTTAATTTAAAATTTTATTACAAAAGATGTCTAATTTCTGTAAATATTTTCCTACTAGGAAGATATGCTTACTGGATTTAAGTATGTTTTCTGAAATTTATTATTTTTTTTAATTCATTTACTCTTGTCCTCTAAGCCTTTAGAGCTTCCAATCATATTCCCTAAAGGCTGCAGGAACCACAAGAAGATTCTAAGGGAGAACAAAGAGCAGATCCTGCTCTGATTGAGCCAAGAAAGTCATCCTCATTTCAATTAATTTACTTTGCCTTTATGAACTTAAGAGTCTTTCAAGGAGGCTGACATTTCACTCATCTGAAAAAGCTTGGAATGTGACAGGGGAAAGGGAGGAGAAGTAAATCAAAAGAGTTAGCAATTTTCCAGATGCAATGTATTTTTCTTCCCTTCTTTTCCAACAGATATTTTAGAGAGCCTTCTGACATTTTAATTCCCTGTGCAAAACCACAGTAGCAAAAAGTTCTGAAGGCATAGTATGTCAAGAAACAAACACTCACACACACACATGAATGTGCACATACCCACGAAATAAATATAAATTCCCATAAGTTGCTTCTTTAACTGAAAAAGATTTTAGTGTATTTATAAGATGTTAGTTTGCACAGTTTAATCAACGCACTGTAGTTTAAAGACAACAGCAGGTTTTCTGCCTTTCTTTTTTTCTCGCTTGCAAGATCTAAGTCACTGAGTCCACGCTGGCTTTTTTTGTTGTTGTTGTTCAAAAGATGGCATTTTAAAAAATGTTTTTGTGACTGTATTTTAAATCATGCTGGAATATTTCAGTTACCATCTTTAGCCACAAGGTTTCAGGAAAGTATGCTCAAATATTTCATGCAATTGCTGGTTATTTTTGAAGGGTCCTTTTTTTCACTGAGTGGAAATTCACGAAAATATGTGGAAGTAAAAAACATCTTGGAGGCTTGAAGATAAACTCTCAGCAACAGGGGATATGGCTACTGCACCTTGGAACTAGAGGGGGAGACATAGCAGTTAGCTCCTGAAACACCCCACTTCAATATTTACCTGACAGCTTTTGTATCTTGACATTTTCTCCCGTGCATTTCCTCCTTTATCAGGTATTATTTTACAAGGGATTTCTTGTTATACAGAACTAACATAAATCAATCTATAACAGCGGAATTCATTTAATACATTTATTCTTTTAAGAAGTTGCATGGTCATATTTCATTGACATGTACAATAGAAGGAAAAAATCTTACTACTAAAACAGAGTTTGTGGAGAGTGGTGCATGGTAAACCTATTTAGTCTTTTCAAGGGTTCATTCTTAAATTTTAATGTTAAATAATAACAACTATTCATTTAAGCTGGTCTCACTGTATATCTTGACCTTTAGCAATTCCACACACAGCAGCTTATTGTGGTATCCTTTAAATATGAGAAAAAATAATGTTTTACTGTGCTATTAAAAGAAAAATAAAAGAGTACTGTATGTTACATGGCCCATGAAATATTGGCGGTGTGCTCCTTGGCTTTCATTCGAAGAACTGCAATACTGGAAGACCTCCTTTCAAACTCTGGCTTTGTTTCAAATGCATGTCCATTGGTAGCCCCAGTAAGAAGAGAGTCAGTAAAGAAATTGTTGAGGGGCACGTGGCTGAACTGGTTCTGGTGGTTTGAAAACCCTGTGTAACTGGAATCTGTCCGAGGCGAGTGAGAATAAGGTGTCATACAGGAGGAGGTGTCACGTGGTAACATGCATGAAGTAACCACAGAACCACCATTTGCATTTCCTGCCCACAAATTGTTCTGAATCTGGAATATATAAAACAACAAATATTACGTTTGCATGTTTTCATTTTTGTTCTCTTACTTTTGTTAAATTTTATTTACTGAATTTTGTTAGCTATTCACTGTTTGCCCCTATTGGGTGGTCTGTAATTATATTCTCAATACATAAAACAATGACTGATAAATGGTTATTTGAAAGATTCTTTCAGTTTGTTATACTTAATAGATCCCAAAAACCACATACTTGACCACATAAGATACTCTCAAAACATGTCAATCTTTTGAGTAATCTTTGTATAGTCATGATTTTTTAAGTGAATTTGGAAGATATGATTCATGACCAATTCATGTGCCTAGAAAAGTGGTTTTAAACTATGGTTCTAAGTTTAAAGTAGTTTTCATCTTTCTAAACAAAATAACACAATTGCCTTTTTAAAAAAAGTTCTGGAGTTGGACTTCATGTGGCAGTTTTTGTTGGAAACCACTGCTGATATTACGCTGTTTGCGCTGTAATATATAGTTTTGATCAAACTCATTTAGGAAAATTTTTGCTCTTTTATTGCTTTTTGTGTCCTATAGTCCTGAATAAATGGCTCTTTGAATTAGAGAAATATATATCTATATAGAGATATATAGATATCGCACGTATATTCTATGATGTAATAGTGATGTTGAAATAGAAGTATGACATGTAAAGCAATCTTAAAATTCTTCAACATGAACTATTAGATAATGGAGGTACAAAAGAGAATAATATGCAAATATTTATCAAAGTATATTATAATTAGCATAATTAGAGTAATATATAATGTCTTAAATAATGCTAAAAACTTTGGGCTACCATTTGTACATAACAAATTCATATTTCAAATTATTAAATTGCTACAGGAAACAATTAATGCAATATTACCAATAAACACAAGCTCCTCTAAAGTTACTAGCATGTAAAAGAAACACCAAGCAGAATTTGTATAATATGAATTTTAAACAGGGACTATCTTAAACAAACTATTTAAACATGGAGGAAAAAAGAAAAATTATCACATGCATTACTGGGAAGAACAGAGAAAACCATGACAGATGGCATAGATGGGAATGAAAAAAGAAAATGTTGCAAGGTAGAACAAGGTAGAGAGATGCAGCCATAGAAGATAAAAGACAAATTGTATGCCTCTTTGCAACATTATTATAACAGATTTGAATTAGAACACAGCACAATATACATTCACATCAGACTTTTCTTTTTTAAATCATGATAATAAGAATGGATCATCAATAATTTCAATACATATGCAATCAATATTTTCTTATATTTGCTTTTAAATTAAGATTCCAGGCTATTGCACGTAGGCTTTGGTGGAATCTTACAACACCCAAGCTTGAATCATACTTTCTACGACAACTTATTTTCAATTAAGGCAGAAAATATGTCAATGAGTCTTCTAGATAACAGTGGTAGAGAAGTTATTTACTAGGTTATTCATGCAAGAACCAAAGAAAAAAACCTGAAACACGTATTTCATCCTTCAGGGCTTCAATGATTAACAAGATTTTTGGTGTTGTTTTTAAATGAGTGCTTAATATAAATACAAACTGCTTTAAATCTGTGTTACATATACAATGATTTTCATATTTTATGAATCCTTGATTTGTCAAAGGTTATGTTGTTTTAACTTGGCTCACTCTACTATATCATTCCGCCTTAGCCAAAATAAAATGATCAGTGCTAGTGATCAATGAGTTATTTATCTTAGGACAACGGTGGGGTGGGGGCGGAGGGAGCACTGTTAATGACATCACTCTTTCAAACTAGCTTTTAACTTGATCTGGGTGATTTTTTCTGACATTCAATCAAGCATTGTGCTACATTGCAAAAACCACAGTCACATGTATCACAAAAGAGCTTTCAGGAAATGAAATTGAATTTGTTGTCTTATTTTTGAAAAAAAATAAATGAACGGCTAATAGTGGTAGAGAAAGATTATTAACATTTTATATTTGTTAAAGGATTTCTCAACTTTTAAGTACTGTTGCTAGAATATATTATTAAAATTACTTACCAATAATCCAAATGCATAGAAACATATGGATTTTATTAAAATGTAAAGTTTTCAAATAATGAATTTTTAACATTTTACCATCATTAGGAAATAAATTAAATTTTTCTTTTTTACCAAGAAAAATCATCACTTTAAACAAATATTAACCAAACCATACATAGATAGAGACAAATGCAAATGTCAGAAGTTTATGCAGATAATTTGGGAAACAGAATTGTAGACAGCTAGGTAAAAAAAGAGAAAGTGAGAAAGGGCAAAGAAGAATCTTGGAATGTAAACCAAATATTTTCACCCTAAAAGAAGAAACATTAGTATTCCTATAAACTGAAAAAAATTCTCTAGTTTCTGTTACCTGGGAAAATATTTTCATTTTGATAAAAACTTATGTGGACATCATCAAGCAGGTTAAATGCATTACTTTTGATTAAAGCATTTCTACATACAGAAATATTTTCTCAACAGATGGGTTGATAAGGCAAGTTACTACAGCTGTATTTTAGTTTGGATTGAGAAGACACCCAAATGTTTTCATGACTTTGACATTTATTCCCAAAGGTAGAGATACCTTCAAACATTTTTACTGGTATATCCTATTTCTGAGATTCCTTCCTTCCTGTCTTCCTTCCTCTTCTTCTCTTCCTCCCTCCCTCTCTTCCTTCCTGCCTTCCCTCCCTCCCTTTTCTTTTTCTCATTTTGAACATTCTGATGTTTTCATTTTACTTTAGTTAGTTGTTAGTTTCTACATCAGAACATTAGTTGCAAATCATAAAGATAATATCTCCAGTGATTTTCAGTTTTACTCCCTCTGAAGCACCGCCTCTGGGTGTTTAAACATCTGATGATAACCATCATATCATGATCATGATAGCTAATAGTTATTGATGAATTATCATGCATCAGGCATAATATTAAATGCATTATGAACCCATTTAATCATTCGGTGCACTGAAAGGTGTGTGCTTTAACTATCCTGTAGATGGTGAAATTATGGAACAAAGAGTTTAAGTGCATTGACCAAGACTGTACAACTCCAATGAGCCTAGGAAATCTTCACAAATGCTATAATAACCTAAAACCTAGTTTTATGAGTTGAAATGATTTATTCATTTGTTTATAATCCTAACTTTGTGGGTGTCACAGTCTCCAATATCTGAAAGGAAAATACGTTACTATTGTTCTTGACTGTTCCCTCATCCTCAGGCCTAACAGAGTACATTACAAAACCACAATATAATTTACTATATGAATGAAAATTCTCTAAAAATGTAAATTTGGACTGATACATCTTGCAGGTGTAGACAAATTTTATGGACAACTTATGGTAATATATATATATAAATTTTGTTTTATAATTTGAACTCTAGATATGAGCATACCACATAATCTTAACAGAAATCATGAAAATCATATGCCTAGACCTTGTTGACTGTATTTACCTGTGTAGCTTTTCTGTTTCTCTCAAACATTTGTTCTCCACCATAGATGGAGATTTTGGTTCATTAAGCACAGGGTATAGCGTAGGGGATCTGTATTAAAATAATGATAGTAATAATAATAATATACACACATGGAATTCTGAAAATCGACTAGAATTATGTTAAAATCCAACTTCCTCCAAATGTAAAAAACCCCTTGTATTTACACTTTCGATTACGATCCTGAAAGATGCTCACTTCTAATGAAAAGAAGCTCACACGTTTAAAAAAAAAAAAAAAAAAAAGAGTCCATTGCATTTTGGAGAGAGAACTGTGTAAAAATCGAGCTGTTATCTTCCTCTACCTATTGCTTCCACTTCTGTTCTTTCAAATGATACAAAGTTTCATCCTTCTTACATAGGAAAAACTTCAAATGTCATTAGACAATTGTTATATATCCCCAAATGTCTTTTCTCTGGGCTAAACATTTCCAGTCCTTTGAACCATTCCACATAAGACACGGTTTCCAGACTCTGCGCCATTCTAGTCAATCCCTTCTGGATTTGCTGGATGTTGTCAACACCCGTCACTCATCAATATGAGGCATCTAAAATAGAATATTATATTCAAGATGTGGTTTGTTCACTCTAGGGAAACCATGGAAGGTACTATGTTTGCTCTGGACCATCTACATCTGTAATATTTGAAGGCGATATTTGATTAAGTAATACTGTTGTTTGAACTTGTGGTTGACTAAATCTACAGCTGTCAAGGTGGGCACACTCAACTGTAGCTTCCCAGCCCTCCACCAATTCTGTCCTTATATAAGGGGTAATTTTGAACCTTTGTGCTGGAATCTGAAAGTCATGTTTCCTAAAATTGCAGACTACGAATTTGTCAACAGTGAAGCCATACAAAAATCTAACCCTCTGACTCATTAAAAGAAACATTATATTTGCTGCTAACTTCTGGAATGAAAGAATATATTTTTTCTAAATAGGATAACTACTCTTCCTTTTTGGACTATTTCACAGACCCCTACAATGGCAGTGCACGGCAGCAAATGATTTCTTGTGTGATTCTGTAGGTCTCTAACAGAATAATGGTCAAGGGCTTCAAAACCCTTATTGTCCAATCTTTCTTTCATGTGTGTTTACAAAACGGAGAAGGCGGATGGCCTGTCTTTATATTTGTTTTCTTCTTTGTTAAATTCTAAAGTGGAGAACCTAAAAACAGTCCATGTTTTAATGTGCTCCACAACATTTTGTCAAAGTATTAGGGATATGTTCAAAGCATCGACCAGTGAACTTAGCCAACCAACTCTCATTAGCAAGAATGGAAATTCAGCTGACTTCCTACCCACTACTTTGAACATTTGCCCCTTAATGATTTTCTAATAAACAAAAACTTAATACTTAATTATTCCATAACTTTGGAATTTTGAAGAAGGGTTATATTTTCCTGATTCTTTCCAAACTGAAACAAGTTCATTTAACATTCATTTTTCCAACAAGGAATTTAAAAAGCCATAAATTGGAAGAGAGTTTAATAGACACACGCACACAGACATACATGCATTTAGTCTTGTATATATGAAGACCTCTTCACTGTGGAAATAAATATGCCAAGAATTAAAATAACATGGTAAATCATGGATGGGAAATTATAAATCTAAATAGAAACTTGGTAGAGATAAATTCTTTGTAATTCGAACTAAAAAGAAAATTTATTGTAGTAAACCCATGGTATATTTGTAATATATTTGTTGATTTTATTGTAGTAACAATACTTTAAAAAATATCCTTTGAAAGAAATAAGAGTTTATTGGCCTTTGCCTTGGTTGTAAAGTAGCACTATGTGAAAAAAATCTCAAATAGTTTCACAATAGCATTATAAATTCTGTGTCCTAATGTTACTGCTATTTAGTAGAGATAGCCTATGAATTTAATCTGGACTTAAGAAAATTACTGACCAGCATAAAACTATATAAGTAACAACCTTCCCTTCATTTTAAAGCATGCCCCAAACCAGCTTAACTTACCTTTTTCTACTAAAGCCAGTTTATTTAAACCTACTCTTCCTCCATATACAGACTGCTCCTACCCCTTCCCCTACCACCATCGGAATGTACACACTCACACTCGGCATACACATACTCATAACCATCATTCACACATATGTCATGTGTGCACAGAATCACCACACTCACTTCACATGCCCACACACTTCCCTGTGGAATTGAAAGTTGCTTTCAAAAGACAGAGATCGGGGATTCACAAAGAGGTACTTGTGATAATATTGTAGCAATAGCTTCCTTACATTAAAATCCAAAAGTTGATTTTGGTTTTCCTCTTTGACAGAATGTTTAAATTTATTGACTACTCTGTATATTATTCAACACTTAGTAATAGGTTTATTAACACATTATCACTTTATAATTTAATTTACCAGAATTTTATATGATCTCTTTAAAAATGCAAACATTGCTTTTTTCATAATTAGTTTGATATTTTAAAGAGACCATTACATACTTTACTAACATATTCTTTTCCTTTAAAATTAAATTAAAAGGTGATAAAACATTAATAAGAATCACATGCTTAGTAAGTTACAGATATTTTTAGCTGTTGGCCATCTTTAGGGTCCCATTAACTTTTCTAGCTACTACATCAGTTGGTTCCTGGCAGTCAGAAAGATTCAAAGTGTTTCTCTAAATAGTGAATTTGCTACCAGTGAATAAAACACACTGATGTTTTATCCACCTAAATAAATAAATAAGTAAATAAATAAAACAACTTGAGTTAATTAAGCAGAGAAAAGACCAACCTGAATATGTTTTAAGTACTACTTCAGCTAGAAATGGGGACACATTATTATCAGTGCCTACTTAATGGGTCTAAGTTTCACCAAAAAAAATTGTAATATATAAAATATTAAATTTGGGGAAATCATTGCACAATTCCAAAATTCCTACATATTAAATAATGACTGCCACTTTGAGTTTTTAATAAAATTTAATCTTAGAAATCTGTACAGGGCTTTAGAACAAGAGTGACTCTTCCATTAAAAAAAAACAACACCATTAAGTATGACAGACATGAGACTAATAATGAAAGAAGGAAAAATGATTTACAGAAAAGTAAAAGTGTAAGAATTAACAGCACTAAGTTTCATAAGAAATATTAATATCTGGACATTTTCAGACTAACATCAGATAAATTTTTAGATTTTGTATTATTCAAATAATATTTGAAAAATGCTCCAAATCAAACGTATAAGAACTGAAACATTTTTTTTCCTTCATGGTTAGATGTATGCTTAAATTTCATATTAATTTTGATCATTTAAAAAAAGATTTATAGGAAATTTCACTATTTATGTCTTAAAATGAAATGAGTTGTCAAATCAATTCATAAAATAAAACAATAGTACCTAACATTTCATATTTTATTCATTATTATCAAACAACAATTATTAAATGGAGTATTTTTCAAATGTTTATCATTATTTTTCATGTATTTCAATATATGAATGATAGCTGCTTCTGAGTCATCAGTGCATGATTCATATTTAATGACATATTTCCTCTATTCAAATAAAATTCACAGTCTTAAGAAACAAATTTTAAAATGAAAATTATGTTTTCCTTGTGCATAAATAACTTTCAGTATAAATCAAATACTCAAATACTTTAATTTTCACAGACTATTTTTTAGTCTTAGAGACTCCTATGTGGAGTCATATACTAGCTTTGAACTTGCTCTCAGAATCCTGAGTAAAGTCATCAATTATATAAATCTTCTACTTCTATTAACTACACAATGAAATTTTATTTTTGTGATTTTAAAATCCACTGAATTTATGTAAACGTTTATATATTTAATGTTCTGTTACAGAATACAAAACAAATGACATAGACATCAGGTTTAATAAATACAACATAAATAAAATTCTGGATCAGTGTATATCATAAGATTCATGCTAACAATAATAGTCTGAACTGCAGATTTTAACCCACTGACCTGTTCTCAGACTTCACAGGATTTGAGGTCTTAATTCATATTCCCCCACCCTGATTCTTCTTCTTTCTCACGATTCTCCTGCATGTTGCTTTTTATATTTTTAACTAACATCAGCACTCTTCAATAATTTATTTTTATATTTTTGTCAGTATTTATTTTGATAATCTATTGAATTTCTGATTTGCTCTTTCCTCTTAAAATACAAATTCCTATGACTAATCTACTTAAATTCAATGCTTTTACAGTATCACCTATGAAAAGCAAAAGCAAAACAAAACAAAACAAATAAACAACTAAGTTATTACTATCCAGACTCATTAAATCACATTAAATCAGAATTTTATGTTTTTCAAAATAAGTCTATTTTCATAATCTAAACCAAGAATACACATCACTTCTTTTGGAGGATATTTTTATTTTTATCTCAAAATATTATTAATTATTTGTTTGTAGTAAGCTGCACCTTCACCCAATGGAAACTGACAAAATTTGCCTCATACTACAAAAAACTTTTATATATATGAACTGATTTATACATATTTATATAAATGCCATATATATTTATAATAAGCAACTTTTATGTATATATTTAAAATAAGCAACTTTACCCACTCTAAAAACTGTAAGTATGCATATTTGAGTGTTGACTACTTATTGTAGTTTTCCTCTTGGCTTTACATAGTCATGCCGTAACCAGTGGAAATTGTGCAATATCAGTATGAATTCTAATGATGGCAACACTTTTTGTCCCTCCATTCATCCTAAGAGAAATTTCATACTATGGTTGTTTCATAAACATAAAAACACTCATTACACAATGAATAATGTATAGCTATATTACTAACATTTTTTAAAGATTTTCACTTGCTTCAAGTATTTGAGAAAAATAGAAATAAGATTGATAAAAATGCAAAACTTTCTCTAAAGACAAAAACTACTCCAGATACCTTTAAAATGCTAAACCACAGTGGTATAGATGAAAGGAGAGTTATATATTCGTTATTTAGCTTAATTAAATGCAAACTGTAAGATTACTATAAAAACCAGTGATGAAAGAAGGATGGGATGAACAATACCTTCAAAACATCACAATCTTAGAGAAACTTTAAAATTTCATTTTTAAAAACTGTATAATTATAATGTGTGGAACAGAATTTGCTAAACTAAAAATGTTATATAGCTTTAATCTATGTTTCCAATTATCCAAAGACTACAAATTACCTATAACTTGAGTCCAACTCTTGGTATGTTCAAACTCCTAGTGACATATCTTTACAAAACTTTCAATAAAACAACAAAGCAAAATATGGTGTGTATGCCTTTATACATTTGGTAAACAAAGATTCAGTTATAATTCTCACACTTAGTCAAATCTCATTCAAAATTTTGGTGGGAACAAACTGCAACACTTTTTTAAAGTTTTTGGATGAAAATACTTAGTTCAAGAGAAAATAATTCTAGTGAATTGAAAATATACTCAAATTTTCCTTAAGTAACCATATTTGGTTGTCCTAATTTAAAGAGGTAAGATTGTTTAACTGAACTGGATCTTCTACTAGTTATAGGACCAAAAAATATCCTTAAATCTACTCGCAGATTCGATTGGCTTAGATGTACTACAACACAAGAGATCACTCAAACCACTTAGCTACCTCTCCACTTTAGAACAAAATTATGACTAATGCCAACAATAGATTTGCTTTAAGTTACTTAGCACTCATTATGTACTCAGCAATGTTCTAAACACTTTGCATATATTAGCCTTTTAATAGTCACAAATATCCTATGAACTTTTATCCCCATTTTATAAATGAGGAGAAACATTCCAAGAGTAACCGACTTGCCAAACCTCCGAAAACCATTAAGTGACAGTCAGGAATTGGATTCCCCTATTGTAAAGCTTATAGTCACTACATTATCTTCTGTTCTCATCAAACCCCAGGATTCAGTTCCATAGACCATAAACATGATGCTTTATCATCTGGATATCAACTCAATCCTCACAATAATGGAAAAATCATTATCATTATCATCATCATCTAAACCACCAACATCACAGCACTTCCACTCTACAAATGAAGACTCTGTAGATCACTGAATCAAAGGACTTACCCAAAGTTACTCAGCTAGTAGACAATAAAGTTAATCTCATGTAATCCAAACCAAACCTAGTGGCATGAATGAAGGCTGGCTATAATCTTCCAGAAAATATTTATATCTTAACAGAAAATATTTTATTCACCAAAATAATTTAAAATGTGCTTTGGTTTTGCTTAATTAAAAAAAGTTAAGTCTCTAATGTCTATAGACCTTTGCTTTCTTATTATTAAGCTTGAGGGCAAAATTATTGGCATCTCTTTGGTTTGCTGAGTTTAGTGTGCATCAATAAGTGTTTGCGGCATTGATATAAATATCACCTAGTTTTTAAGTTCCACAAATCAGGAAATTTTTTTTGTTCAGATCATTCATGTATCCCTAGTGCCTAAAAGAGTACTTGGAATATATTTGTTGGATAAAATGCAAATAACCAATGAAGAAAAAAATAAGGGGGTGGTCTATAAAAGCTGAGAGAACCAAAGAGGATAAGTTTATTGCCTAAGACCACAGATCTGAATAATAGCAGAATTTCAGGACCTGCTGTTGTACTGAAAACTATTTTTTTGTTTTTTATATAATGCACTCCTCAACAGGTAATGAAGTGAAGCAGACTTTTTCACATGCATTCAGTGTATATAAAATTTGCTTAATACTGTGGTAATACAAAGATTGTAAGAACTGGATCATCTTTTAAAGACAAAGTATACAACCACCACATTGTCAGCAAGAAAGTGAGGTGCTGATGAAGGTAGGATTCAGAGGCGGCTACATAGAGAAGATAAGGTTTTGGTAAAGGGAAGAGAATTCAATATAGAGAGAACAGATTCAGCACAAGCAGTGAAACTGATTTTTAAAATGGCATGTATTGAAGAACATCAAGTAGTTTCATCTGGCTAAACTGTAGTGTTGCCAAACGGAAACTGATAGTGTGGGTCAAATTTAAGGACTTTAAAAGAACTGTTGCTAGTTTTCAGTGCTTCCAACTACTCTATCTTAATATATTCACTAGCCACTCAACAGTGTGCCATTCATATTGAAACAAACACATCTCTCACTTTCTTATTTGTTTGCTATCAAATATGAGCAAGCTAAATAAAGAATATCTTAAAAGAATTAAGAAGAGTCTAGACTTTTTCAATGTCTTATATAATTAGTTTGTAAATTTAAAAAAAATAGGAAGCATTTTCACTTTCCAAACTATTGTGATGTTTTAGTGTCAACACTGAACTATTTAATTACTCCGTGGTAGATTGAGGTGATAATGTTACTTAAAGAGCACTGGACTTCTGAACTCAGGAAACCCGGGCTCAAATGAGTTAATGGCTATAAGCGGGAAGCACAGTGCCTGGCTTAAAATAAGTCCTGAAATCTCAGTATTATTTTTGCTGTTACTGCTGTTATTACTATAGTATAATTAAACCAGTTGAAACAAAGTATTTAGAAACATGTTAGGAAATATTAATTACTATTGCTACATAAACATATTATATTTTCCATATACATATATTTGTGCAAGGTAAAATTATTCACACTGAGCAGGCTTGTGGGGATTATTTTTTAAACCATCTTTACTTTCATGCATTTCTGTGTATGCTTTTGCTTTTCTGCCACACTGTTCATACTTTATTACTGCACTGCCTCCAACATTTTTCAGTTTCCAATATTTTTATAATTAATACTTTTTTCTGTAACTAGTAGCAGTAACCAAGTTCAATGTCTTATTGCACTGAGCTGTTGGAAAATAGTCCCTATATTTCCCCTAATGTCTATTTCAAACTGTATGATAAAAGATGTTTCCTTTAAACTGAAGCTTGGGAGACATAATCTTAGCTTGATTTTATTTTAAACAAACTAAAATATGTTCAAGTGAGCCACATTTTTTCAAAAGTTAAAACAGAATTTCTCTCTAGCACTATCCAAATCTGCATTTGGAAGAGGGATACACTTGATTTCAGAATTTCTGGCAACCAATCATTAAAATGATTTGCCAATATAGAAAGGTTATATGGGTTTTAGAGTATTGTTTTTTTATTATTGTTAATGAAATACACTATCAACAAAACATATGTTCTTCGTGCTCCCTTATTTAAATTAGGAGGTGGTATAACCAATGCACAAATTATGGAGAAACCAGAAAGAACCAGTACAACATTCCCATTACTTGTGAGTGGAAAAATTAAAATTAATCCTTCTGTGTTGGAATGAAAAAGCTATCAAATGTGTAATTTGATTTTACCATTTCCTGTCCTGCTTTAGGTACTAAGCTACCTCATTTTGCTAATCGATAATATCTAATGCTTAGAGGCACAATAACACAAAGGTAAGATAACTGTAAGGGAAAAAAAGGGCAACCAGTCAGTAAACTAAGTCATATTACGATAAAGCCTTTATATAGAGCTTAATGAATGCCAGGTACTATTCTAAATGTTTTGTGCTATAATGAAGAAGAAATAGGAGTCAGAGATATGGCAACCAACCGCAAAGAACAGAGAGGTGGAAAACAAACAGAAGCAGGGTTAAAAAGGAAAGGAATGAAGATTGAAAAGAAATAATGCCAAAAAAGATATAATGTAGTAAAGTGCTATGAGATCAACTTATCAATAAGGTTGTTTAAAGTCAATTTGAAGAGTTCATAATTCATGACTATGTTATTTATAAAGTTATCACAGTCAAGGAGAGTTCAAAATCATGTAAAGCATATGGGGTCTCACTTGCATTTTCTATCATTATTTCATTGGTTGTGGGTACATTTCCTGTTACCCTGAACTAAACTATAGACTCAAAAAATGCAACTGAAGGCTTATGATCCTTTGGTATTAATTTCCTAATCACTCAAAAATATTCTCTGGGAGAGAGAGTCTAAAAGAAAGGTTAAGATCTTGCACTTGGGAGCTAGATTGCCTGTGGTCATATTTAAGCTTCATCACTACTGAAACTGAGTGTAGGTCTCACTTCTCTGTGCCTCAGTTTCTGCTTAAGGTTGTTGTGAGAACTGAATGAGTTAATATATGTAACCTTATTAGAATAGTTCCTGGGACACAGTTTAAGGGCAATAGTAGTATTAACAATGATATTCCCAGGGACTAGGCTAGATGATATGAAGATACAACAGTCTCTGCCCTCATGGAACTTACAGCCTATAGGGGAAGTCTCCTCATAGCTTTGTGTTTAGAACTGAACGAAGGTACACACAAATATTTGGTAAAGTAAATTTCATTTGCCATATGTTGATGAGTAATCAGGAATGTAATGTTTTTAAACTGGAGAAAAAAAGTAAGGCACCTGCTCTAAGATAAATTTTTCAGAGAAACAAGATTCTTCTTGTGGCAAGTATGGGACATTTATTCAAAACATACCAATAATTTCAGTTTTCTAGCAACTGGAGAGAAAAGGTTTAACCTCAGCAGTGCTTTAATAACTGCCCTCTAAGAAACTGTGATCTTGGACCTATTCCTTCGGTCAACTGAGCCTAATTTCCACACTTTTAAAAGGAAGGTGTTGAACAAAGTGATCCCTAGGACTCTTTTTAATATATAATATTATATTAATAAATCTGTTGCATTTATCTGGAGGAGTGAAATTCCCAAGATAAATTATTAAGGATTATAAAAGGTGTACGAACACAAGATAGCAGAAAAACAAAGGACTGGATTTACACTAATGGGTTTTGAATTTACAGTTGAGGAAAATGTTTACCTTTAAGCTTAGGGCTACATTGATCTAGTCACTGAACTCTTCAAGGTATTAACTGTAAAGCACGGAATTATGATCCTTCAGCACGTTTCATATGAGTTTTCAAAGCGGTCTCATGCAATGCATATCATTAAGCAATAAGAAATGAAATCATGATGGCTTGTCCTTATAAAACACATGTTGCTTATCATTTATCAAAATCATTCTCAATATCATTATTCGGTATTAGGAAAAATAATACCCAATTATAAAGAAGAAATACATTTTATTCATATGCATTATAAAGTATGAAAAAGAAAAAATCCTTTCTATATTAAGGGGAAAATGAGAAGAAAATGAACTTTTAAATACTTTTTGGAATGAAGTAAGAGGGCTCCTTTTATGAAAGGGAAGTGTTTCTGTTATATGATAAAATAATTAGAATGTAGAGTAATTTAAGAAACTTTTAGTATTGAATGATGTTATTTCATTTGTTGCTATGTATAACATGATCTAAAGGTAAAAGAACCGGGAATACTTTAAAATGAATGGCTCTAAAGAAAATAATATTAAAATAAATAATTTATAAAATAAAAAAATCTAACAAACATGGAAAAAGTCTTCTGGAGTTTAAAATTTTCATTCTTGACTATGATATTAGATATAATAAAGTCTATGCTAATCCTTTTAAGAATATACAAATCATATCTACTTTTCTTGCTCAGTATTCTGTGGAGTTTACCATACCTGTGAGTAGCTGTCAGTCCTTGGCAAAACTGATATATCATAGGTGGCAGCAAAATGGCTTTTGGCTTGTTGTATTTGGCCATAACGTTCTCTTTTTCTCCACTTGGCCCTTCGATTTTGAAACCAAACCTAATTTTTAAAAATAATAACGCAAATATGATGTTAAAAGACTTTAAATCAGAAAGGTAACCCACGTCAACAAAACTACTAATAAAGGGATTGCTGTATCTCAGAAAAGTTTCCACACAAATTTTACTTTCTCTTGTACCCTGACATGATAAGTAATGAGCCCAGGAGACAACATAATTTAATAAAGCCAGGGAAATTTCAGCAAATTTATTTAATGTCTAAGCTCAGTTTTCTCATTTATGGAAAATAAAAAGGAATCAGAATATATGACCTTGAATACTCCATATATCTCCAAAATATCATGGATGAGCCTACTCTAAAATAACACTGGGGGCTGGGAGACATTTATAACCTTTAAGTTTGGGATTATGCATATAACATAAACACAACCAATATAACCAACTTAACATCTGGGTCAGTTTAAAAAAATTACCTTTAAAATATGTCACAAAGTTTTCTCTTTTCAGTTGTTCCCATACTTAGATAATCTTATAAGATATTATACATAAAGATTACATGTAAAACATATAGCAGGAAAAGAAATGTTGTGACTATTTAGAAACAGAAAAAATTAAGATTATATATGTTATTAGAGTATGATAAGGATAAACACAAAATAGAATCATCTGAAGTTGAAGTATGGTTTTAAAATATACACATGTGCTTATTACATAACTTATACCAATTATAACATTTATTTTCACCTGTGGAAAATGCTCAGATGTCTTCACAATCATTTCTCCAGTCTAAAACACATATAGGTAATATAAAAAAATAAAAGAAATAGGACTAATATAGCTAAGTATCAAGAAAACCTGTGAGTTTGTGTGGCCTTTATGGGGTCACTAAGCTGTCTTCTACAATTTCTCTAATTAGATAAAAGAAATAGTTACCCTAACAACCATCTTACTCAGAGGATTAAATATTCATTAATTTGCACTTGTAGCTCTCTAAAATCTTCATTTTAACATTTTAATGTGTTAAAGGGAGATACAGAATATTATTTATTGGATATGCTTAATTTGATGAATTTTGAGTAGACACTGAGTAGACAGGAAGTGCTTTAATCTTTACAGAACTATATTCAGATTATAAAATATTTAGGAAAGTATCTGGAAATGAAATATAAAAAATGCAAATTATAAAAAGACTTTCATTAAAATTTACTTGAGATTTTCACTCTATTTCATTTGCAACTCTAATCTATATCTTTATTTTCACAATCATGGTGACATTTTAATGTTTCAGTGAGTATGGGATATTTAAGATGGCACTTTGAAGAATTTTCAGTAATCAAAACAAGGAAAAGAGAGCTACCTGTTCAGCATGCTTTCTTAGCACACTTTTTGGTAAATGAGGATTTTCTATTATGCCCAGGGCTCAACAAAATAAACCAAAAAGTATTTTCCTGCAGTCTCCACAGACAGGGCACCAGGAGCATAGTAAGGGAAATTAGTAAAGAGGTTTTTGTTTTGTTTTCCATTGGCAAAAGGACCTTGACAATCTCCTTAAAATGAGTGCCAATTACCAAACTGATGTGAAAAGCAGGAAAGAGAAAAACCGGAGTAAATTAGGTTCAGGCTGACTCTCTATGCATGTTCTTAAGACAAAAATTAATCAGGACTTTAGGAAATCTTAAGGGGAAAACATACATTGTGCACTGTTGATCACTCTGTATGGAAACATATTTTCTATAGTTATGTGTATAATTAATTTAAATATATAGACACAAGACAAAAAACACACATGCAAGAAGGACTCTTGTTAATATTTGACGATTCTAAAAATCTTTGTTAGGATCAACTTCCCATATATTTACTTCCTGAACTAAGATAAAGTAACCATTTGCCTCCACAAACTCAAGGAAAAATCTGCTGCTTGTTATCCCTGCGCTGCCAGATGTTGTCTTTAATGATGTAAAGGCCTTACAATGGCTTAATCTTAAAAAGGAATACTGTTACTCCATGGAAAACAAAAATTTTCATTATTTTATTCATCTCTCTATTATAGTGGTTTATAGGAATTACAAAATTTGATCGTTTCCTCTTTAAAAAACTAAAATACACAAAATAAAAGCCCATTTCTCCTGAGTTATGCTGCATTTTAAATCTCAATATTACTTAGGAACTAATAAAATATAGTTAAAGCACAGCATATCTGGTAAAAATAAAATAAGCCTAAGAGGTAGAATTTTACCCAGTATAACTTTTATTTTTCAAATTATTAAAGAATTTAACTATATTGAATCATCCAATTTGATCATTTGAATACATCTTATGAATACAACCAACCATATTCAATAAAATTACCTTAAGATCATTATTCCTATTGCCTCTGCAAAAAACCCATATAATTTATCCAGATTCAAAAAATTATAATGGAAAAGCATGCACTGGCAACTACTGGGCCCAGAAAATTGTAAATGAGTGACATGACACTTCTTTAATTATGTGTAGTGAAAATATATCATGGCATACATAACAATTGGGTGTTTCTGGGATTGTTTCATTTTTCTCTCTGCTTTATTATAAACAATAAAATTATAGGCTTATCTGCTATTATACAAATAATTTACAAATACATGGAATAAACCTAAAAAGAACCCCAATTTCTGATGAAACAGGAAAACAAAATAAAATCCATCAATTACCAAATAGCTATGATTCTGATTTTGCCCATTAAAAAATTACATTTTAAAAGTCAGGGATATGTTGTTATATTCTGGTTCTTTAAACAGTTGTTAAATCTTATGCTTTTACACTATAACTCACTTTTTTTGGTTTTCCATTTTGGGCTGTTGTCAAATTCTTTGCAAGTGAAAGGAATTTTAGTGATTGTTAGATAACTTCAATCCCAGAATCAGTTTCTACTTTTGTGGCAATATGCAATTATTCAATTATACTAATACTATTTCCCCTGTAAGATCTCCATTTAGCTCCTACCTGGACTCTGGCCTCGGTGAGCTCTGTCCTCAAAGCAAGCTGTTCTCTGACATACACATCCGGGTAATGGGTTTTCTGAAAGACCTTCTCCAGCTCCTCTAGCTGCAAGCTGGTGAAGGTGGTTCGGTGTCTCCGCTTCTTACTGCTGGATACGTTGCTGTCGCATTTATCCCCAAGTTCATCCAGTTCCCCCTTATCTGGTATCCCTTTCACGGGAGACATTCGGAGACTGTTACAGTTGTCCATGGCTCTATTCAGTTCGTTGTGAAGAGGCTGTCCTTCCACTTTGGTGATCCCATAGTTCACTGTACACCACGGGGGGAAAGAACACTTTTAGGATTGTGAAACATCTCCATGAAGGAATTAGGTTTAAGTAATTTAGCGCATCAGGGAAACAGTCTAGTCTGTTAATGATTTATTGTGCTAGTGTTAATTCAGTCATCACATTATGTACAATTATTATTTCACTGTGGGACAGGTTTGAAAATCATTTTAAAAATATGTACATGGAGCTCATAATTTGCCAAAATTCACAGTTCTATTTTGAGTTAAAGGAATCGTTTATGCATATATGTATAATCAAATTAAGGTAGTCATATTAAAAGAAAGATGCTCTAGACTTAAAAGAAAAACCTAAGTGGGCATGATTTTTGAAAAGTGAACCAAATTTAATGTAAGTTATTTTATTGACAACAGACAAAATTAAGATACTTACATAACACAGGAGGTAATTCAATTTTAAATGATATCTGTAAACCAAAATCCAAAGGCTTCATAATGTCATCTTCCCCATCAACACAAAATCTATGGGCTATATATAGATTCAAGATGTTGATTTTTTTTTCAAAAAGTGATCTACTAAATTAAAAAATGGGTTATATATCCATTTCTGGAAATGTTTTCTATAAAAAAGAATAAGACATAAGCAATTTCTTTTTCTTAAACTCATCTTGCAGCTCTTTCTTAAATATGTTATATTTCTGCTTAATTCAAAATATACGTTTTAGGAGGGAAAATCATTATTTTTCCTTCTGTTAGAACACAGAAATTAAAACATCTATTAAAACATTATAAAGGATGGCATTGAGCATTCTGTTTAGGGGTGTTTTAATTTCAGTAATTTCCTTCAGATTTGACTGCATAGTTGTAGTATGATATAAAACAAAATAGTATCAGATAATACCACTCACACATAAATAAAATGGATGCACATAATGAAACAGGAGGCTTTTTTTTTTTATAAAGCAAGTAAAGTCAACCAGTCAGGCAATATTTCCAATGACTGTCACACTTTTTTAGTTTATGTCTGTCTTTAAGTTATCCCCTGTACCATATTTTTACAATTGTTTTAATCGTTATACAAATGTATCCAAATTTAACGTCTATATAACTTGAATTCTTGTTTTAGTATAAGCCAGAAGTTTTCATGCAAAGGAAGATGTTATGTAAAACTAAATATAAAGAAGAGGCATGACTGATTAACAATACGGTTTTGTCTCCGGGCAGAGTTAAATGGGGAACTCTGGCAATTAGCCCCAGGATGGGGGGAGGGGAAGCAGCGTTGAGACTAAGGAAATCTCAGGAGAAAGATAGGATTTTTTCCTAAATTAAGCGGACTCTGCCTACTTTCATCTTATTTAATATTTCCCTTTTGAAATTCATCCTAATAGGGTGATGTTCATGTAAAAGTTGAGAAAGTGTCAAAATCCTATTAAATCACCTATTTCTTTTCTTATATTGGATTACGACTATTTAAAATATCGAGTGCAATCAGCAGTCAACGCAGGGCATTAGAAAAACACTTTTTTTTAAATCTGCCAATTTCATTAACTTCATATATACATCTAAGGATTCTTTGAACAAATACTGCGCAGTCTCAATTACATCCAGTATGTCAAAAATTCAGTGTAATAAAAAATAATAATTGATCGCTTATGTCTAAGTAAATTAATGAGATTTAATTGATTTCCTGTCATTTGCGCCTTTTTTCTTGCTTTACTCTTGCAAGTCAAAAGTAAATTGCAATGTTTAATAAATAAAATATAAAACATAGTTTTTAAACTTTTGTTCAAAGTATTTAGAAAATCAGCTTCTACAAGCCAGCACCTTGCCATATTTTGAAACTTCATTAAATTAGGGGGCGGGAAACTTGTTGTAAATATTTCACACTTAATTCGTTTGTTATTTTAAAGCAGCCCACTCCTTACTGCTTAACGGTGGAATATATACAATGATAAGGAAAAGTCCTCTTGGAATTGTAAACTTGCTTGAGCTGTCGCGATTTTAAATAATAGGTTTGTATAGGGTTACATGATAGAAAAGATAGATGGTTTGTTTTGATAACATTTTGACTTTGAGATACTTGGCCATTCAAAGTTGAAGATATCACCCAGAAGCATTCCAAAAAACTTCTTCGGTGACTTTTAACCTAGAGTCAGAAAAACAGACAATGCCGAATCCGGGAGTGAACGATTATATCGGAGATTCTTTGCCGAAACTAAAGCGAGTCGGTGTATAACAGACGTTTACGTGTTTTTTACTGCAAACGCAACGAAGTAGAAATAGCAAATTCACATAAGCTAATGTAGCAACCCTCCAACTTCAGAAGGAAAAATATTGCCGTCATGGAACATTTAAAAAAAAAAAAAAAAAAAGAGGGTTTTCACCTAAAGGAGCTCAAAGTTTTCTTACTCGTGACGACAGTGACGTCCTCAAACTAGTTGTGATCGATTTCAGCTCCTCCCGGCCCGGCAGCACCGCGCAAAGAGGAAGCGCGCTGCCTTGACTCAATTACGCTCTACTTAACGCCCTATCAGTTTACTCCCGGATCCAGTAAAGTGGAACTAGGAGACCCACAGGACAGGAGACTCGGCAGCGAAAGGAGAACGGCGCTGAGGCGACCTGACGCCCAGTCATTTCTTTGCTCCACCAAAGCCTTTTGCAGCCGAAACACCGCTTCCTACAACGCGCACCGTTACACTGCCTTCCTCCACCCTCCACCTTCCTCGCGCCCTCTAGCCTTCCTTTCTTCCCCTCTGATTGCCCTGACCGGCCCCCGCACTTAGGGTTAGCGGAAGAGCTGCTGCGTCTTGGGTAGGGGCGCTGGCGACTCACCGCTGCTGTCCTGACAGGGTGAGGTCCTCTCCAGACGCACGTGATGTTCGGCGCGGGGCAGGGGCCCAAAGGCCTGCACGCATTTGCCCGCCGACGCTTTGCTGTAAAAGGACTCATTGTCCAGCGTCTCCATAACGTGCTCCAACGCGCCTCCTGCGCCCATGTAAAAGTCACTGTTTTTACTCGGAGGGCTCTTGAGGGCAAACTTCTCGCTCAGAAACTCCATAATCCTGGAAGACTGTCGTGGAGCTCCGGGGGCGCGGAGCCTGGAGGGCGCTGGGGGAGGGAGCGAGTGGGCGGGAGGAGGGAGGGACGGAGAGGAGGGAAGGGAAGGGAGCGCCGCGGCGCTGAGAGCTGCCCAGCTCAGAGCCCTTTAATACGTCCCGGCTGGAAA
This sequence comes from Chaetophractus vellerosus, assembly GCA_004027955.1. Classification (NCBI taxonomy): domain Eukaryota; kingdom Metazoa; phylum Chordata; class Mammalia; order Cingulata; family Chlamyphoridae; genus Chaetophractus; species Chaetophractus vellerosus. Next base: position 30,798 of record PVKH010000526.1, read on the forward strand.
GGGGGCACCCGAAGTTGCTTTTATATCTTGAAACTCAGCTGGGCTCCTAGGGCAACCTCCCAGTTCTAATGAATATGAAAATAGGCAGACGACTAACTCCACCCCGGGCCCCCTCCGCCCCCCCAATTCCCCACCTTCCCCACTTACCCGGGCAGGGCGCGTCCAGGCCTAGGTTAGACAGACAGCTCCATTTCAGACAAATGCCAGGAGGGACGAGGCCCCGACACCCAGAAACATTGTCGCCGCAACAGTGGACTGGCATTTCGGAAGAGCTTGGTGAGATCGCAAAGCAGTTAACCCTCCAGTCCCCGCTCTCTGCGCTCTTCCGGGCCGCCCTCCGGCACCGGGTCCCCACCCTGCCCCCACGCCGGCCACTCTTAAGACTTTAGCGGTGTCTTAAGAACTTGAAAGGAAGCATTGTCTTAAAGGGCTTTTGTTTCATCCGTAAATCGTTTCCGTGGAAGATCCACATTAATCCCAAACCCAAGAAGCCGGATACATTGTCTCCTATTAACTGGGCCCGCCCTGGTAGAGGGGCAGCTCCAGCTTCTAACGCAGAGAGCTTGGCGTCCCGGGTGCCCTCGGCGCTTTATGAGGCCGTGGCCTTTCCTTTCTCTCTGGAATGCGGCCGCGTGTGGACGTGGTGGTGATGGGTGGGAGAAGGAAGCCGAAAAAGAGGCATTGAAATGATTAAGACACCAATGCCAACCTATTTCCCCACCCTCTTAGCACCCCTCCCCTGCGTCCATGATTTTAGCATTAGACGCAGATTATTTTAAGAAAGCCCGTTAGGAAAGGTGCTTCCAAAGGGCCTTGAATACAGGCCAGAGGAGGCTCGTTACATAAAGGGGTTTGTGAAGAAGAGGAAGAAGACTTTGGAATGTTTTGTTTTTAAAGTCTATTATTTTTATATTTAAGAGTCGCGGGAATTACTGTGAGAAGTACGTGAGGATACCGAGTGGCGTGGGCGCGCGGAGCTACGTGCACTTGGGGGTCTGTGTCCCCAGGCGCAGACATTGCCCAGGCCTCTCCATTCCGCCCCCCACCCCCCAGAGGACTGTAGGGCAGGCGGGGAGCTGGCCACCCCCTGAGGGCAGGGCAGCACTACTGGGTTGAAAGCCCCTCTCCGTGGCTTTGGACCTGACTCCGGCTTCCGTGGGGTCCGCTGCGTCTGGGTGAAATGCGTTCAGCGTCATGGGCACGAAAAGGCAGCCATTTGCAACAGCCCCTTGAGCTGGCAGATGTGGTGAAACGTCCCCACAAGTCGTGGGCTGTGGGTTGTGCCCTGCCAGGGCGGTCTCTGCTCGAGGGTCGTTACAGCTTTTCTCGCTCTAGGACCCGCGGCGCCCGTCGTACTTTCCTTGGCCAGTCTGGCAACTACAAACCTGCCTTGGGCTGGGCGCGCGTGGCATCCCAATCCCCTTAGGGTGGCGAGAACTCCACCCCAAGTGAAGCCAAGCTCAAGCCTGGAGGGCACCTGGTGGCTCTGGGAATTCCTACCCTCTTCGGGGTCTGAGCTGACTTATGCCTCAGTGGTGAGACCCTTCTCGAGGCCGGGCCAGGCCGCAGCCCGGGAGGAACTATCGTGAAGCGCTGCGCACCTCAGGGCTGTTCCTTAACACTGCCCTGGAGGCGAGGCCGATCCGGAGCACCCTGGTCGGACCGAGCCCATCCCGGGTCGGTCTGCCCAGAGCAGTCACCTCCGCTGCCCGGCTCCGTGGCCCGCCGCGTAGAGATCGCGCAAGGAGAGGGGCAAACTCCGCTCACCGCGAAGCGCTCGGCGTGGCCTTGAGCGCGCACTCACGTTCTTGCGAGTTGACACTATTCGCGGGATTGAATAGCTTCCGTGGTGTTGTTATTACTATCTCCCGAGGAGGAGCCCGGCCAGCACCCACCGCGAATTGTTAAATCTCACGGGGTCGCCATCAAAGTGTTCTAGGACTGAGCGCCAAGAGAAAGCCAAGCTGCGTCCCGGCGCGGGAACTCCAAGCCCGGCAGTCTCGGCACTGTTGCGATGGTGGTTCTGCCTGGGGCCGCGAGTAAAGTCAGGAAATGCATGTGAGAGGGTGCCCTGTATCACCCGACCTTACTTAAGGAGGAGGAGCATGTAGGCGCTTCCTGGGCAATTTCTAGCCGGTTCCTGGACGCCCCTGTCCGAGAGTTGGGTGTCGGGTTATCTAGCCACTCCTGCGTAGTCGGGGGTTTTCAGTTTTGCCTTTCCAGTCTGTATCTTTCTTACTCTCAGACATTCTTAATTCTCAGATACACAAGGGGAAGATAAAAGAAATGGTCGTTTAATATGTTTTTCAAAAGTTCACAGCTGCAAGATCAACGCCCATTGCTGACTTGAGCAAATGTACAAACAACTCAGCTAAAAACTTGGTAATGTCGTAGAGCTCTGTCAGCGTGTTTATAAATATGCGTCTTAAGAACCCTAAATTCCCTGAAAAACACTCGGTGTCTTTTAAATGAAAGACATGTGATGCAGCTCAGAGTACTTTTACACCAATAAAGGTCCAGCTCATCGAGGAAACAACAGGGGCGTCGAGGACAACAGCTGCCTAGTAAAAACTGGTTTCCACTCTACACTCCAAACCTACTTTTGATGATAGTGGTGAAAGGGATGGGGATCAAGGTGTTGCTCACCCCAGTTAATATCCCTGGAGCTTCTTGGAAACGCAAATCTATTACATGGAATCCTCTGTGTTTGGGGACATGTAACCACATGTGCCCATAACGGAGGGAACAGCTAATGGCAAACTCCCATAACGAATGCTTAATCTGCAGTTTTTGGCAAGAAGCTGGCTCTCTGGTAGCCAAGAGCTGCATTAAATGTATTTTGAGAAGCTGAGATAGAATTTTTTGTAATGACAGCTCTAACCATTGGAGCATTAATAATAAATTTTAACTACTGACCAATTAAAACAATAACTAAATGATTTCTGGAAGTCGCAAAAAGGGAGACGAAATCAGATTGGAGGCTCTCTCACCCTTCTCAAAATCTACCTGGGCCTCTTCTGCCTGATGCTTTGAGGATAACCTTTTTGGAAATTGACCACAACACTTGGAGAAATATTCTTAGCTACTCTACCCAGACCCGGTTTGGCCTGGGTCCCTAGCTACTCAGCAGGCTTTTAAAACCTACTCCCTCTACCCCCACCCCCGGCAAACCTTCCCTTCCCCATTCCAACCCTCCCCAATTTCAAACCAGTCCCTTTGGCCTGGGTCCCGGAGGCGAGTGTTCGACTGGCCATGGAGAGCCAGTTTATTCAGGCAAGTTCCAATCCGGAGTTTACCTCAACAGGCTCAGCTGGTCACTTCCAGGCTTCCGTTCCTTCCCTGCTCCACCTTTCTATTTTGTTTTTAAGAGTATCGTTTATCTCTTTTAATATGCACAACCTGAGGTTCTAAACCCAGTACTCAGCTCCCCTTGGTTCATTTCAGTCAAGAAAGCTGCTGCACATGGTTTTCTTGATTGCTTGCTTCAGATCAGAACTTTCCCGGTAGGCAGCAACACTGGCAGGAGGTGGTGGGAGAAGGAAGAAGGTGAGGAACCATAAGTTTCTTTCAAAGCCTAACAAAATTTAGGATATCCTAGGATTCCAGATCTTTCAGATCTCTGGACGCTGTGTAGCCATTGATGATTCTTCACATCTCCTTGGTGTGAATAAGGCGCGGCGCCTGGGGAGGGCGTTAGGGAGGAATGTGCAGAGAGCAGAAAGCAAAAGGACGAGGGCTAACAAGACCTATTGCAGGTTCAGGTCTGAGTCTCTTTGAAAAACAATTTTCTCCACTATTAATTGAGATGTGTCGCAGTTAAGCATATCGCTCCTCCAGCTCCACTGGATGCTAACACAGTGTAATGGCTTTTTTTTTTTTTTTTTTTTTAAGGTGACTGTTGCTCCAATTTGAAGTTACATCTAACTTTATTTTGAGGTGAGGTGCCAACTCCCCTGAAACTGATTTTTGGTGTTCTTTAAAATGCCTTTTAATTCGTTCCTTTTAGACCTTGAGTTAAAGTAATTGAACAAGTTAAAACTTTTTGAAAAAATCCACTGAAATGACTATTTGATAACGCACACATCCCCAAAGGTCTTGCTTTATCAGAGAGTAAATTCGGATAAGGTATTGGCAGGCCTTCTAAGGCAGCTTGACTTATTTCACATTACAAGAAAAATTCTCAGGGACAAAAAGCCTCTTTTAATATTGCCCCCCAGCCCGCGCTAATATATTTATGTATATACATCAAAGCAGTAGTAGAAACTATGTGCAGACCATTCTAGTTCCTTTCTTCCTCGACTCACTGAAAGAAATGTCAGTTATATAGTAATACTGTGAATGTTAGAAAGGATTCCAAGAATTTTAGTCTTAGCACTTTCCTTTTGCTGTGAGAATCTGAGGCATATTAATAAGTAAATTAGGGAACATGCATATGGAATCAGATGAACTATGCCAAATGGAGAAAGGCAAGGGCATGGGAGGAGTGGGGAGGCTGGGGTGGAGGGAAACTCTCATGAAAAAGTACTAAAATAATTGAATGTCATGTATCATGGCAAGAAGCCAGATGGCCTCATGTTTGTGTGTGCTCCACTGCCGTTTTCCCTCCCTGGCTTCATCTTCAGGCTTCTCACAGCTATACACACTAGACATAACTAAATATATTTCACATCAAAGCAGCTTAAGAGGATTTCATCAAAATAAATATATATATATACACACCAAGAAACATTTAGGGTTTTCTTTAAAATATAGGTCCCAATCCATAAACTATTCCAGATTACACACCTACATTTTTGAAATTTCTGCCTTTTATTTAAAAAGTAATTATCTGAATGTTAACCAGTTCCATTAGTCTTTCAAATGGGCTGTTAAAAAGCTCTCAAATAAAATGGATTGAATTTATCTGTGATTTAAAAAGCAGTAATAAGCAGTTTACTGTCTCAGAAATGCACATGCTTTTTCAAAGAGCTATGCTTGATTTTGAATTTCAGCTTGTTTCAGTAACAGCTTTTCACATAGTTGCCCTTTTCTTAAGAGAGTAACCAATTTGACTTCTGCTCTCTTAAAGGATTTGATTTAAATGCAAAAATCTAAGATGTCATTTTCCTCATGCACAAATAGTTTGACTTATCTAACATGCAATTACTTACATTTACTATAGACATTGTTTACATTTACTATAGAAATTCATTTTATTACAAATATTAAAAATTCTATTTTCAACTTTATGGTTTTATTTCTCTGTATGGCTATCATCATTGCTCCAGGAAGTTCTGAATAAAATAAAAGGCCAGTAAAGTTGGATTACTTCTATGACACATGTACCTTTAAATAGTGCATAATGAAAGTAAACTGCATTCAATTCATAAACCCAGATCTCACAAGATGAAAACACTCAACAAACTAGGAATAGAAGATAATTCCCTCAACCTGATAAAGGACATCTAAGAGGAAAAATCCACAGCTAACATCATACTTGATTAAAGACTGGATGTTTTCTCATTAAGATCAGGAACAAGACAACAATGTCTGAATTATTGCTTGCCTATAACACGTTTTCTACCATTTTATTCGAGATCTGACTTGTTTAGAGATGCTATTCAATATATTTTGGATACATTTTTTCCTGCTGATTTACTAGATATGTCTTAAGCTCAGAATTTCATATTTTCAGGAAAATGTGCACACACATTCACAAGTTGAGCTTTCACATTTTGCAGAAAGACTTGCGTAAAGGAAATCTCAGTGTAGATACAGAGGCAAATGACGAATGTCTATCATTTGGACTGGAATTATAAAAGTATAAAGTCCACGGTCATAAAACAAACACGACCAGGGTACGACCAATAGACAGTAATCAAGGCAGCTCCAAGCAGCGAGGCAGATTCTCCTTAAGACCCCAGCCCACTACCACCTCCCTTCCCCTCCCTCTTCCCACCCGCCCGCATATATCCTTTACTTCTGATCAAGCGGACAGGATTTGGGCGCCAAGGCGAGACGCTTAGAACGCATCTCGTAAGCAGCTGAAAACAATTCGAAATCTAGTTTAACCTTTTATCGTGGTGCCTTAACACATTCAACAAAAGAAAAA
>PVKH010000527.1:0-36898 GCA_004027955.1 Chaetophractus vellerosus
AGGGGGTGGCCATCCAATGGAGGAAACAATTGATACAGATGCCACTCTCAGGATATGAGATAGGACTTCATTTTCGAGGGGGCTACATATTTCCCACCCAGAAGCCAAGCACAACCACAGAGGCCAGGTAAACTCACCCTTCTAAAGTATGAGGACTCTGGTGTTCTAATGGGGCAAGTCATTGTGGGAGAGGCAGACAGGGCCTAGGAGTGGATTAGCAAAGGGAAACATCTCTAGGTAGTAATCCTCCTCTCCTCTTGTTAAGGTTGGTCCAAAATTTGCATCTTAGTCCTCATTTAGCAAGGGGCAAATGTAGCCTCAGCTGCACAACATTTCCATAGTCTTTCACTTTTCTATTGAAATTAGATTAAAGAAATAGTCAAAACAAACACTCATGAGGGTTTCTCTATGGCCAGAAATTGGAGTCAGATAGATTCCTTAAGGCATGAAAGAATGAAATTTAAACCATGATATAAGGGTTATCACATGAAAGGCAAGATAGCGTGGAAGTCAAAAGTTCAGACTCTGGAGCCACAGTTTGAGATCTAGCCCCAGTTCTACCATGTACTAGATGTGGCATCGTGGGCAATATTTTGCTTCTGTTTCTCATTTGAGAGCTAAATGAGTTAATGTATTAGGGTTCTCAGAAGAGTGCTTGGCATTTGGTAAACACAAAGTGCTAACTGTTAGTATTATCACAAACCTGGTTTTCAACAGGAAATGTTTCTTTTCACCATTCTTCTTGTGCTCACTCAATACTAACTAAACTTTCACTGCCATCCCACACCCAATTTCCATGTTTCAAAAAAAAAAAAAAACAAAACAAAACAAACAAGTCAATATCTACTCTATTTCTGAGATAGACCCTGGGATTATCTGTCCCTGAGACATGAAGAGTATAGTTTAAAATAGTTCCATCTTTTTTCTTCATTCCCTAAAACTTAGAATTTCTCTTTTACAGTCGGAAGAATTCCCTGGGACTTATTGTTGCCTTGGACTATAAAAGAGAAGCAAAGGGGGAGCTGTACTGGGATGATGGTGTATCTAAAGGTAGACTTCCTTGTGGTACCATCACTGTCATTCTCAGTGAAAATTAGCCATTTTGGACTGCTAATTAATGGCACTAATTCTATTATTGTTGTGTATTTCTAGAGCTTAAAATCATTGGGTTAAAACCCATTCTGAAAGTTCGGGTTATGTTAGCAAAGCACAATACTTCAAATATGAAACTTTTGTGCTATCAATCCTACCAAAGCAACAAACATAACTTGATTTAATTATCCTCTTTAATGGATATCATTACCAATACCAAGTAAATACTTTGTTAATAGCTTTGTAAAATACTAATTTGGTTACTATTGTGGGAGAAGTATCTAATTTGTGCAGCATAATTTTCCATTGTAAAATTTCTATATAAATACCTAACATAAACTTATGGCTTGTTGGCCAGTGATTATATAAAAATCCTGCTCTATATAGAATTAGCATTTATTAATATTTATTGACTATTATTGTACTATGTGCTAGGGATATAAAGATGAATAAGACATAAACATTATCACTTGTAGATAACTATACTGCAAGTCTAAATGTATTAAATGCCAAAAAAAAAAAAAAATGGTAGCACTAAGTGCCATAGGAGAACAGTTATTGTGGGTTGAAGTTTTTCAGGAAACCTCCGTGGAGGGTATGGCAATTGAAAAAAATGGGTAGAATTTGGATGCACAGCACCAGATGGTAAAGGTATTCCATATTCCACGATGATACAGATCCTCTGCTGTCACCTAGTAATGAGTATTCCTCTATTTTCCTCTTTTAGATGCTGTAACTGAAAAGAAGTATATTCTGTATGACTTTTCTGTTACCTCCGTAAGTACGTTTTTTTTTTTTTTTGAGGAAAGCCCAATATGCAGTCTTTTATGAGATTATTTTTGAGGTGTCAGCTTATTATAGATATCTGATCATGTAGAACAGGAAGAGTGCTGGACTCTGATGGTCCCAGAAGGGATACAAGTTAAAAATGAAAGCTTTAAATCTGTGTTAGATATATAGTCCTTAAAAAAATCAATTTGAGTGCAGGGAAGAACTTGTTTCTTCTGAGAAAAAGTACTTTTGAATTCTATGTGTTTAATCCTGGGTTCCAAGATGCGTCATTGTTTGAGGGGTGCAAGTGTGTGGTGTGGGTAGAGGATGTTGAGTGGTGAAGTGCCTTTTGAGACACTTCCATATGGCCTTCCTTTCCAGCTCCTAAACCTTGACCTTGGGCACAGGTGTCAAATGACGATTTGAGAGTTTGGAGGACAGAGACATTGTTTGCTTCATCTCTATTTCCCAAGGGGATTGAGAGGAAGAAAGGCAGCAGGATTAGCTGAGGATGGCAGAATTCTAGTTTCGTTTACTTGGAAGTCTGATCATGCACGGGCAGAGATTTTTTTTGTGTGTGGGAATCTCTCTCCCTAACTCCTTTCTTTCTTTGTTTTAAAATCCTAATATTGTTTTCATTAAAATTTTTATTTTGAGATAATTGTAGATTCACATGCACTTGTAAGAAGCAATACAGAGAGATCCCTTGTACCTTTTACCCAATTTTGCCAATTGTAGCATCTTGCAAAACTATGGCACATTATCACAACCAAGATACTGACATTGATCCAGTGAAGATATAGAGCAGTTCCATCACCACGAGGATCCCTCATGCTGTTCTTCTACACTCACATCCACTTTCTTCCTGTCCCCATCCCCTCCTTAACCCCTGCAGCCAGATCATACGTGTAAAATGCTTAGTGGAGTGACTGGCACATAGTAAGCATTCATAAACATTAGCTTTTATTATTTTTACAATAACAACAAAATATAATTGGGTGCATTTTTGTTTGTGTATGTGAATGCCTATATCTTCGTGTGGCAAATAATCTCTGTATCTTTTTGGTTGTTTTATGGGTACACATCTTGTCTGCTTGAAAAATCCCTGAAGTCAGGGACCAGTGTTCTCAATAATATAATCAATAAAGAGATGGTAAACCAAAGCAGGGACTAAATATTACCAAAAGATACAAGATTGTAAGAGGCTTGGTGAGCAAATCATCCCCTGCTGCTCCCGGGGATGATCACCTGGCAACATTTAGAGCTTCGGAGAGAAAGGAGACATCTTAGGCCTCAGAACGCCGTTGGGTAGTATTTGGTGACAATCTGATTGTGGTGTTACCTGGTCTCTAAACTGACTTTTTTTTTCCCCCAGAACCAACTACAAGCAAAGATTATAAATAATAGATATACAGACCCTAACAACCTCAAGTTTACAGATATTAAAATCTTGGGAATGGACAAGGAGCCAAGTGATTTTAACATATCATTTAATACCGCTACCACCTACAATATTTCTTACAATCCTTCAACAAAGGTGAGAGATTTTTCTATCCTGTGGGGCTCTTGACAAAAGCCTGAGATTCTGATAGCCAGTTGTCCTTTGCTCTTTTGATTTTGGGTAGTCACAAAGACAATTGGCTTGCCAGAAAATCCCTGCAGGAAGGATGCAGTGAGAGAGATATGAGCATCTAAATAGGGACCCCTCAGCTTTGTTTGCATTTGAAATCTGAAGACAGTGAAAGTTGGGACCTGAGAGATGGCCATACTTCTCTGGGCAAATCTGGAACTAGAAAGACTGGTTCAAGATTTGGCATAGTGAAAAATTGCTTAATACACTGGCCCTGTTCTGAAGAGGGATATTTACATATTTGTCCTCTTATTTAAATTAAACTCTCTTTGAGATTTGTCATTATGAAAATGGAATAAAACACAGAAGTAAACCAGTTTTACTCTTATTGGATGATCCCCTTACATGATGATCTCTGTCAAAGATTTCAATTTTTTTAATACCTCAAGGGTCATTGGTTCTTGCAGTTGAATTTACAACGGTGGTTTTTCATATCATTAGTCATGGTTGGCCTAGGGCAGCCCCTGCTATTTTGGTTTTTAGAATTAGGCAGGATGAAGTTCAAATTCTAGCTGTATCATCTCCTACATGTGAGATCTTGGACAAAATATTAAACTTCTCTACATCGCAGTTTTCTATTTTATAAAATGGAGATTCCCATACTATTCAAAGCATAGGACTGATTTTTAGGATTAAAGGAGGTAATGCATATATGGTGATTATCACAGTGCTTGGTCTATATAAATGCTCACCAAAGTTTAGCTATTGTTATCATTGTCATAATTATGAAAACGTATAGGCATCCCATCCCAGAGGACAGTAAGCCTAATAATGACAGCCCTGACCATGATCTGATTAATTAATATGATCAAAGTCCTTCCCATCTGATACTCTCTGACTTACTGCCACAATGGCTCCACAAAAGTCAGAAAGGTCAGGAATAAATCAAATTCATTCTCCTGACAGGGAAATCAAAAGTCCCAGAGGAGAAAAAATAATATTCCAAATACCACAATGCAAAATGGTATTGAGGGAAGTATAAGATCCCATAGTCCTGACTTCCTGACTAACAAGAAAAGACTTATCCAGGTGGCTCTAGCCTACCCATCCTGTTTGCCACTATGGCCTCCTCTCTCTTCCCCCAGGTGGTGACAATCACTAACCTCAAGGAACTGGTACTGGGACGAGAATTTTCCATTAAGTGGAAATTTTCAGTCAATGACCTAGAGAAGTTCAACTGCTACCCTGACGAGTCCGCTGAATCTGAGGGAAGTTGCGTGCAGCGAGGGTGCCTTTGGGAGGTAATGGCCAGGAGTAGAGTTACCATACTGAGCAGGAAATTGTAAAAACTGTCCCACAAGTTATTAGGCATCTAGAAAACCCTTTTCAAACTGAACAGTAATTACTCTTCAGGAAGAAAACCATACTGTGCCAACTGATGTATTTTGTCAGTTTTGTGTCCTGGATGACCGATATTTTCCTCAGATATCCCAAATCAGGAGAAACACATTGTCACTCTGGCTCTCTGATTCCTCTAACCACATTTGTTAAAGCACGATTAAAAGAAATAAATGAACAATGGTTGGGGATGTGTTGTGTGTTGGAGTGCTTTAAGTGGTTTCCTTTCACCTATTGAGCCCAGGAAGGCAGTTATGCTAGGACTGTTCCTCTCCATTGGAACAATAGAATGAAAACCAGAGAAAGTAAATGACTTTTCAAGATTACACTGGGGGCGTTATGGACCCTGGACCCAGAACCCTGCCTTAGGATTCTATTCTCTAGATCAGGCTTCCTGCTGGCTTTTCACCACTTGCTGCTACAGGAGGCCCATGCATTTTTAAGTGGGCACAGAGTCAGAGACTTAACCAGTGCCTTGAAGTGTGGTGCTCGACGCTGACCAGGAATTCCTCCTGTTATTCCAGCTCACGACTACGCCTGGCGTGCCCACCTGTTACCACGACACAATCCCTAACTACGCAGCCAGTAACATTCAGTACCTGCCCACGGGCATCACCACGGACCTCAGCCTCCTGACAGCATCTCAGCCAGCACGAGCCATTGCGGCGGCAGTGGCAGCGCGAGCGCCGCTCCCACCGCCACCGGTGGGCGAGCCTCCTCCACCCGGGGCAGCAAAATCCACCTCCGATTCTCTCTCTGCAAAGATCGGCTCCCTCACCCTGCACGTGGTCTACCACACAGAAAACGTGCTACAGTTCAAGGTAATTCCCATGTTGGGGATTCTGTTTCTCAACCTGGTGTTCTGAATTTACAGCTCCAGAGGATGGAAGTCAGTGAAACCTCTTTTATTCCAAATCCCTCTTTTTACAGATGAGCGACTTGAGGCCCAAAGAGGTAAAGTCAGGAGGTTAGTAGGTGGTAAAGCCAGGATGTGGCCTTCGAGCCATCAAGGTTGTAGCTTTAATATAATACTGAGTGCTCCTGGTCACCAGCACCCTCAAGGAATCATCTGTTCTCTTCTGAGAAAAACATGCCTTCATGGTGATAAGCTCATATTAATTCACTTTCAACATCAGAGTTATTTCTCTTGCAGTGGTTCTCAAACGTTAGTGTGCATCGGAATGACCTGTTAAGACAGATTGTTGGACCTCACTTACAGAATTTCCAATTCAGTAGGCCTGGCCCAAGGCCCGAGAATTTGCATTTCTAAGAAAGTTCCCAAGTGATGCTAAGGCTGTAGGTCCAGAGAGTGCTCAGCTGTTTAGAAGAAATATAACATGAGCCACACGTTTTACAGTAGCCATACCAAAAAAAAAAAATTTAATAAAAAACAAGTGAAATTAATTGTAATAACATTTTATTTAATTCTTATATTAAAATAGTATCATTTCATCCTGTAATACATATGAACTTATTAATGACATCATTTTACAATTTTCTAATCATACCAAGTCTTTAAAATCTGACGTGTATTTACACTTACAGCACATCACAGTTCAGGTTAGCGTATTCCGATTGCTCCAAAGCCAATGTGGCTAGTGGATATTGCCTGGAACGGTGCAGTTCAAGACTTTGCCTTTCATGTTTCATGTCTGATGAGTCATCGGGGATCTTCTGAACATGAGGGCTCTGTTTCCCAAGGTCTGAGGTGAAGTCCTGCGAGTCTGCATTTCTAATGCACTCCCCGTGCCGCTCCTGCTTCTGGTCTGACGAACACACTTTGGAGAAGCCAGGCTTTAGAACAAACTTCATCTCAGCATGCAATGTGGGATTTTGAGGACGAGGGTGACATTTCACTTCTCTTATTTTTTTCCCACACGTTAATCCCGTTGGGAAAGCAGAAGCAAGTGGTTTTATTCCACTTTTACAAAAGAGACATATGAAGTATTAGAAGGCTATCTAAAATTGAGAAGATTAAGCAGTAAGGAGGGTGCAGAGTCCATATGAAAACTCAGTTCTCGTGCTCCTAGCATAAACACACATGCTCATGAAGTCACACGCACATACATGTTCACATACCACACATACTGCCATTCTATACTCGGGGCTCCATTCCTTTGAGTCACAAGTTCTTTAGAGGAAGAGTCCTCCCTGGGTTTGAGTGGGGATTACAGGGGCATTTTTGCAATTCAGGATTTATTCTGGGCATGGTGGGGGAGATAGACCTCGCATGTATTTGCTTTGAGATGTTTGATGCCCCGTGGTGTGGTTTAAACTGGCGAGAAAGCATGGGAACTGAATTATTTAGGTGGACATGAGGGGTTTTAGGTCTAAGACTATATCAGAAGTTTCCTTCTCTCTCTGTGGCAGATCTATGACTCCACTAACAAAAGGTATGAGGTCCCAGTCACGCTGAACACTCCTCCCTCTCCAGTTGGCGCCCCTGAAAACCGTTTATATGATGTCAAGATTCAGAACAATCCTTTTGGGATCCAGATTCAACGCAAAAGCTCCAACACTGTGATGTAAGCACTGCTTATTTGGTACAAGCAATGGTTGTTCTAATTAGAGCAGGTGAAATCTTTTAATCTCAGAGATTTTATGTAAATATGCTTGCATTTTATTGGGTATATCTGTTTCTCCCTTCGCCAATGGGAAATTCATTTTTCATTAGTCAATAACTTGACAAGAAAAATTAATCAACCGAAGACTTCATAAAACCTTAATAGGTGTTTGATTTCAGAGAGAAAAAAAGATATGCTCTCTTCATCCCTCTCATTAAGGAGGGAACAGAAAACTCTATTTAATAAGTACAACAAATAATCCAAGATATAAATCACTCCTATATTATGGCTCATCAAGAAAGAAAAACTGAAGAGGCAGGAGAGAGAGGCAAAGGTTAATAAGGAGGGAGAAATAGCTTCTAACAGTCTTTGCTTCTATTGTCTCTGTAGACTTAAATATTAAGCATGAAAAGAGGCTCATTTCTCATCTCTCGTTCTGCTGCTGAATGAAATGAAGTCAAGGTCTGGATTCTGCCTGGGACTGAGGTTCCCATCCCAATAGAAGCTGTCACCTGTGTGTGACATCTGTGCCTTCCTGTGTATAGGCCTCTACTCTCTTTATGTGTGTGATTTTTCTTTCTATTGCCCTCTTTTGTAAAACTGCTTTCACTAATCCTGAAAAGTTTCTCTGTGAGTTTCACAATTTTGTATTGGAACATTTGCTTAGCCCTTATTCATTTATCCATACATTTTTCATCCTGATGTACCAGACACTGAGGACTAGAAATAAAGAGATGAATGAGACATGGTCCTTGCCCTCAAGTAGTATCTACAAGCCAGAAAAGTAGCTCTCGGTCTTGCAAACTTCAGAATAAAAAAGCAAATGTAGAACTTTGGCAGTGAGCCCTCAGCCCTTCTTTTGTCGTGGATCCCCAGTGAAGTCCCTGTTTGCTGTGGCTGGTGATTCCATCCCCAGTGAAGTCCCTGTTTGCTGTGGCTGGTGATTCCAGCTCAGGGTGAAAGTCTCTCTTTGTGTTGCAGTTGGGATTCTCAGCTCCCTGGCTTCACTTTCAACGATATGTTCCTCTCCATTTCTACTCGCCTCCCCTCTCAATACATCTATGGTTTTGGAGAAACTGGGCACACATCCTTCAGAAGAAACATGACCTGGCACACGTGGGGAATGTTTGCTCGTGATGAGCCACCAGCGGTAAGGACCGAGGAATAAGATCAACAGCCGGTTTCTTTCTAGGTTAATTAATTTTAATCCTTATGCCCATAAGTGGTGCCCTATTCATTTAGCTTCACTGTTTTAGTTTCCTAAACATTAGAGAATACCATGCAATGGGTTGGCTTAAACAATGGGAATTTATTAGTGCATGGTTTTGAGGCTAGGGAAAAAGTCCAAATCAAGGGCTTATCAAGGTGATACTTTCTTTCCAAAGATTGGTATTCTGGGGCTGGCTGCTGGTGATCCTTGATACGGGGCACCTCTGTCACATGGCAATGCACATCGTAGCCTCTCCTGGCTTCTCCCTGCTCTTTTGGGTTCTATTGACCTTCAGTTTCTTGCTTCCTGTGGCTTTCACTCCCTCTGTCTGAATTTAATTTTGCCTGTAAAGGACTCCAGTAATGGGATTAAGACCCACCCTGATTGAATTGGGCCACACCTTAACTGAAGTAACTTCATCAAAAAATCTTACTTACAATGGGTTCTCACCCAGAGGAATGGATTGAGTTTAAGAACGAACATGTTTTTCTGGGATACATAGCTCCAAACCATTATATTTCCCTTATATCGATAAATTCTATTCTCAGATGAAATAGGCCACATGTCATCCTCTTTTGCCCATAAAAGACTTGTGCATGTTTTCTTGTAAACTATGGATCTTAATATTTCTGAACTTTTGTTGAATATATTCTGTGTCAGGCACATTTCTAAGTGCTTAGCTAAAAATTTAATAAAATGCTGTCTTTGTTCTCCAGAGGCTTAGAGGCTAGAGGAAGAGACACACAGAGAGATGCAGAAGTGATAATAGTGTAATCAGTGCTATACCAGAATTATGTAATAATAAATGAGGAGAGTCCAGAGGAGACAACACATAAATTTTACTTGGAGTGGTAAGGAGGGTTCAAGGAAAGCTTTACAATGGACATGACATTGAATTGAATCTTTAATGTTGAGTAGGAGCTTTCTGTTTGGATTATGATGTGGAAAAATTTCTTGGATTTTAAAAAATTTTTGATTACCCATTGACTCTCCCCCGTGACTCTCACAGTACAAGAAGAATTCCTATGGTGTCCACCCCTATTATATGGCACTGGAGGAGGATGGCAATGCCCATGGAGTGCTTCTGCTTAACAGCAATGCCATGGGTAAGAGAGAGGCAACTTCATTACATGCTGTCATAAACAGCTGTGACCACTGTATTGGGATCTAAGCTATTAATAGAAATAGGTAGATTCAGGGGCAAAGAAAGTGGAAGAAATAAATGACCCAACATTTGTTCATTTATTCAAGATTGAGTTCCAGGTCAGGTATTGGGGATAAAATTTTGACTAAACACAGTCCCTACTCTTTAATAAACTTATTTTACTGTGATTCTTTAGATCCTTTTCACTAAATGATATAGGATGCATATTACATTTGAGGTGCCTTCAAATCCATCTCTGATTCCACTGAATGAGGGAAGACTTTCTAAAGAAGGCAGGCATTAAAGAAAGAAAGTGAAAGTAGTTTAGCAAAATTTAGGGAAGTTTCCCCTATCAGGGTGATTTGACAGGTCCAGTATGTTCCTCATCTACTATCTTCTTTATTACAGATGTGACATTCCAGCCCACTCCTGCCCTGACATACCGTACAACAGGAGGGATTTTGGATTTTTATATGGTTTTGGGGCCAACTCCTGAACTTGTAACTCAACAATACACTGAGGTTTGAAGACTTCTATCCATTGTTTAATCACCAAAATTTTATTGGGCATTACCACATTCTTAGTTCTGTGCTGGCCCAATTTATTTCTTTTGGCCCTTGGGTGTGTCTTTTCTGAAAGCCAGATTTTAGGGTTGGGGGGGTCATGAAGGCATATTGTTATCCCTCTTCAGAGGGAACATCTGTCTTTTGATTATTTGCTAAGCAGCTCTTCTAAGAATCTCTAATCAGTAACAACCACCAAGTTCTCTGGTTTCCTAGAGTGGAAGCTTTAGACTATAGGGAAACTTCAATTTAAATTTATGTCATTCTATAAGTCCCATGGCTGGTCTACATTTATTTGACATTGTCATTTTTCTTGGGTGAGGCCTCTTAGAGCAGGTGGTACTCAATAGAAATGTCCATGTGGCTTCTAATATACGCAAACAATCTTTTCTTCCCTAAGAAGCCTACTTGGATCCACTTTTCTCTTCCATTCTAGTTGATCGGTCGGCCAATGATGACTCCATACTGGGCCTTAGGATTCCATCTGTGTCGCTATGGATACCAGAATGATACTGAAATCGCCAATTTGTATGATGCAATGATGGCAGCCCAGATCCCATATGTATGAACCTCTCACTCAGCCTGTGGTTTACTTATGGGAATTTATGGTTAACTACATATTGAAAACATGTTCATAGAAATTACAGATGTGGTAGTAATTCAGTATTTTAAAAATGTAGCTATGGATCTAGCCTTGTGTGAAATACACTGCTTCTCAAACTTGTTTCATGCTATCCTTTAAAACAAGGGTTCAACATTAAAAGTTGCATAAATTCTTCAGCAGTTAGTGGTGTGATTGTAGGAAATTTGTACTCACAGTCTCGTGTATCAGGAATTTCTTGAAGTATCTGTAGCCAGGCTTAAGCCATGGCTTTGGGGACTTCTAAGTGGGAATCGTGTTAAGATTACAACAATTCTGGGAGATTGTACTATAACTCCTCTTGGGGATAAAGTGACAATATGAAAGAAAGTAGTTCAAATGAAGCCTTCACTTTCTCTAAAACACACATACACACATATACATGTCCTACAACAACACACTCGTCCCTCACAGAAGCCATGTGAAGTCCGATTAATTGCTGCCAACAAGCAGAATCTCACAAACATCATGCTCTTTCTCCCTTATAATTATCAGTTTCTCATCAGTCAGTTCCTTTCTAAGCTTTCAATTCATATTCTGAGATTTTGGAGGACAATAATTAGAAGGTGAGAAATGAAATGAAGTGCTATAATGTTCTCAACAAAGATAATTTTTTACATACATCCAGGCTAAATTTTTTTCTTATATACTATTATAATATATGCTTATTAAACAGATATTGGGAAAGATAGGAAAGTAAAAAGATTTAAAAAAACCCCATAGACCTATCACCCTAAAGCAATCAATGTTAATAGTAAGTCAGTTCATTCTTTTCAGAGCTTTGGCTTATACATGTCTCCCCTCCCACAAAAAGTCTCACATAGAGTCTTAAGGTAATGTGGGTGATTATGCACCCTTCTGGAGCACCTTATTTTCCCTCAGCTGAATGTTAATCACTTTAGCCTTCCAGTGTCATTCTGTGTGCAGAAACTTCAGTTCATACTGTGTGGAGAAAGGGGACGGCAGGGTTCCCATCTCAGGGACCATCCAGTCTAATGGGGATGGCAGAAATATACATGTACTAGAAAATGTGAAACAATGTTGTTTTAAATGCAAATAAAATCAATCAGGTTACAGGAGAAAAAAAATACAGGTGTACAACCTTCTCTGTTTTTCAGGGAAGTCCCACTTTCCACACTTGAACGTTTCAAGTAGGACTTTGAGTAGTTCAAGGAGTTTGAGATTTGAAGAGTTGGAAAGACAGGAATTGAGGGAAGGAAAAGGGAGAGAATTCCAGTTAGTGGAACAGAGGAGCGGAGTAGGATAGGTGAGCCGTATGCAGGAATCAGAGCAATTTCAGTCAGCAGAGTTGAAAAGGCAGCTGAGGGGTGAGGAGATAAGAGGCTAGAGGGGCTTGGGCTGGGGACAGCAAGCAGCAGGACCTGGAGCCCTGACAGAGGAGTCTATGCTCCTGGAGGGATTACGTGGTGCTGGGTCCTGAGTGCCCTGTGTGCTCCTTCCTGTAGGACGTCCAGCACGTAGACATTGATTACATGGACCGGAAACTGGACTTCACCCTCAGCCCCAGCTTTAAAAACCTCAGTCTCCTGATTGAGCAAATGAAGAAAAATGGCATGAGATTTCTCCTTGCTTTGGTAGGTATTTAGATAGATTAGTTTCAGTTTTCTATGCTCATTGTTCAAAAATAATACCTTTGGGACAAACTGGGTGAAGGGTACATTTTTTGCAACTTTCCATGAATCTACAATTATATATTTAAAGTTTAAAAAGCAAATAAACAAAGGTGGTAAGAACAAATGAAAAGAAGGGGGCTTATAAAAATGATATTTTTAAATATTTAATTTCCATAACTGGAGTCCATTGGAATGTAATTTGTCATTACTGTTCTCTTGGTAGAATTAAGAAGAACTGTTGACTGGAATAGTAAATATAGCTTGCCCCCCGGCAAAAAAAACAAAACAAAAAACACCCAAACAGTTGTCTCACTATTTCAGGCTGTGCCTCAGAGGCAATAGTTACTTCTTAGTGTCATCTTTACCTTATGGGCTTGGAAAAAAAATTTATGTTGTATCATCACTCAGCAATGCTGAGGCCTGGGAGACTTATTGCCCCTTAATTAAATTTGTAGACACCTGAGTTAAGATCCAGACTACCAATTTATTATTTTACATTGAAAGCTCTAGCTTGATAAGCACAGAACTAGTCATCTGCAAGTGCTCCTTCTTTAGAGTTTCCAAAAATTTGAGTGTTGTTTGTGTTCATTCATTCATTCATTCATTCATTCAAATATTTATTAACACTAGCTATTTCAAAATCACTGTTCTAAAAGTGATATATATACACACAACATATATATTATATATATAATCTGAATAAGTAAAACACAGAATGTCCTTTTTTCTTTTAAGATGTATTCTAGTGGAGGGAGATAGCCAATAAATAAATATTAAAAGAAGATAATTTCAGATAGTGATAATTTATGCAACAATTGTGAAAGAGGATCTTACTATGGAGACTAATAAAGGGAAGTATGGGGTGGGAATGAACAAGGAAATTCACTTTGGATAGACAAGTTGGGCCACAGAATAGAAGAAAGAAGTTTCATGTTCTCAGGAATATGGCAAATATACTCTGGACACCCAATAATTGGGCTTTCTCTACTTGAAGATATATCTAATTATCTCCAGGAATTGTTTTAAAAAATTAGCATGATTTTTCTTAAGAAATTTTTGAAGACACACCCATATATTACCTCTCAACTCTCTTTTCTTTACAAATTTCTATGTTATTGGAAAACCACGCATGTCATATAATACTCCTATTTCTAAAGGATTTTAAAAATTTCATTAGCTATAGCTTTTGATGGTTACTTTCTATAATATACAAAGATTCCTTAACTTATGGACACAGGTTTTGATACCCTTTGAAAACAATTGCCCTTCCTAAGAGATGCATATCTTAATTTAGATACCTGTGGAATCTTTATTTCAGTTTGCCATAAAATATACCCAGTAGACATAATGTAAATTATCCATGTTTTCTACATATGGAGGTTCACCATTTCTTTCTGCACTATGAATTGTTTAGATTTTGGAGAGATATTTTCTTGATATTTTTCTAACTTTTGCCATTTTAAATCCTTTCACTGCAGAATCCAGCCATTTCTGGCAATGAGATACAGTATCCAACATTCACAAGAGGGCAGGAAAATAATGTATTCATCAAATGGCCTAACAGCAATGACATTGTTTGGGGCCAGGTAAGGCTTGGGAGAAGGTGCCTGTAATTAATCAGCATTTCAATTTCTTGATTAAAAGAGGTTCTCAATAAATCTTGGAAAAATATATTGGGCAATTAATAAATTATGAGTGAATAGAAATCTGTCTGATGCTGATTAGATTGGTAACATTAATAAGACCAAGGTTACAGGTCTAATATTCTAAAATACCAGTGAGATTTGTTTTTTTGTCCAGAAATTTTTGTATACCCCCTCTTTTTTTTTTCCAGCTGGTCATGTCACAAGCATAAAGAATCCCTTTGAAAATGACCTTGAAATCTTTGAAATCTTTGTCTCCCAGTCACCCACACTCAATCTTGTATTCATCTTTGACCCATGGTGCATAATCAGCCTCTATATCTAAATAAATCATTAAGTCCTGTAGATTCTTCTCCTTTTGTCTCCTTCAATTCCTCTTTTGTAGGCTCAGTGCTCATCCTCATATGTCTGACATCGCATTTTAGGTGATCTTTCTGACTCCATATTACAGTATCTCTTAGCCAGGAGTCAAGCTATGGACTTTCATTATATTATGCAGCGTCCCAGTGCTCTGAGTACGTGCAATGCTCACTGTGTACTTGAAAATTACTTTCTGCATTTCAAATAATATCTGCATATCAAGAACCAACTTAAATCTTACCTCTTATGAATTGTTCAATGACTAGTTTAGCTCTCCCTAGTTCTGCCTTTTCTGTATCATAACCCTTGGAGAGTGTAACGTCCAATTTAGCATTTATCTATCACCAATGAACTCTTAGAAAACAAGGGTTATTTCTTAAGTAAATCTCTATCGGCACAGACCCTAGAATAGTGCCTGACACATAGCAAGAGCTCCATAAGTTTTTGCTAAATGAATTGATTAATAAATGTATATTATGCATGTCCTTTTAGTTACAGAGTAAAATTATTAAGAGAGCATAAATTTTTCATTGCTGTATAAAGTGGGGTCCCCAAGAGGTCCATGATGCTACTGAAAATAAGTGAGAATAAGTTTTATCCATTATGAACACACTGGGTTTTAATGAATTGTCTGCACGTAAAAGAAGATAAAAGTCAGTTAAAAGGCATAATGTCCTTGATTGCAACTCTTGCAACACTCACATCAGCTGGGCACCTAGTGTTCCCTCCACACTTCTGTTCACTTTTCCCTGGATGACTGGCCCTCCTCCATTTCATTTGGCCAGAGTAGGGAAATCTTCTGTGCTTTGAAATTTGAATGTGTAGACACTGGCTTAATTTTCCAGTTCACTTAATTAAATGCCCAGTCATAAAACTAACCCCGTGTCTAACCTTCTTCTAGGAAGGCAAAGTATAAAATCCATCTTCCTTGATACCTCTGTGTCTATGGTAAACTCTGCAGCAGCTATAGACCAGAGGTTAGGTCAGAGACCCAGTAGGGCAGTGCTTTGCACCAGTACCTGCTCATCTTCCCTTCCTGGTCCCCAGACTTCCCTTTCTGGACAGGCTGAGACCCCCCCTTGAGAACATGTGTTACTCTTTCAGCTCTATGGGGCCTACGTTGCTTTTCCTGACTTCTTGCGCAACAGCACAGCTGCTTGGTGGAAGAAAGAAATAGAAGAACTCTATGAAAACCCTCGAGAGCCAGAGAAGAGCTTGAAGTTTGATGGATTGTGGATTGTAAGTATACCCTTATTTGGTTTTCTTTGGAAATGTCAGCAGTCAAAATAATGTTCACCAGGAGAAGTACAGATTATTATGGGCCTGCCCAGGGACATAAAGTCTGGTGGGAGTTGGAGCTCATGGCGGAGATGAGTCACTGCTGGAGATGCTGTCAGAGCAAGAAAGGGAGTGAGAGAGAAACACCATTGCTTCTCTTATCCTCCCACCCTCTACTCTCTTACCAGTGCCTCACATTGGCAAAACTGACCCGGCAGCCTGAAAGCCCTTCTTGTGAAACAGAGCAGAATTGGTGGTGGGAAAGGAATGAATTCAAAAGCCAGTAAATGAAAAACAAACAAACAAACAAACAAACAAAAAAACAAAAGCCAGTAAATGTTCAACATAGTTCTGGTATAGACTTCTCTGAGGCAATGGCTTGAAAGCCCTTTTGCTGAGAACAAGGGATCTTCAATTTGTATTTTTCTAGGAATGGGAAGCTTGTCAGTGTCCCCACTGTGCAAAAAACAGAACTCTTGAGCATGTTCTAGAGCAGCTTTGCAGTGCTGCTAAGGTCTGGGCCAAGCTAGAAGGAGCTCTTGGTTGATATAGCAGCAAGCCTGTGAGCCCACTGCCAGCACTAGGTCCTTTCTGGCCACTCACACTTTCAGGATAGACAGGCACAGAGTAGACACAGGAAAGGATACAAATGAACTCAATAGGCAAATCAGACAGTGAAGAGGCAGTGAAGAGCTTTGAGAAATAAGAGATACTGATCATTCTAGGCTAGTTGTTCTAATAGAGAGAGAGCTATAACTGAATAATCCAAAATAGTGAGTAATTCCCCAAATACTTGCATTTGCCTTTAGCAGTCCAGTATATAAAATTTTAACTTTTCCATTGATGAGATAGATGGTGAACTACCTCAGAAGTCCCTACTCCATGCATTTCTGTAATAAATTCCCCCAAGTATGATTTGATTTCCAGATTTGTTTCTAAATTACTTACAACTTTTTTGGAGTGCATCTATTGCAAAAGGTGAGGTTTTTTTTTATACCTCCTTGGGTTTGGTCTATGTTGATATCAGAAAAAGTCCAAGCTGTTGGACAAAGGAATGTTAGGGGAAGATAAAAATGAACATAGACTATAGATAAAAAGTGAATAATCCACATATT
This sequence comes from Chaetophractus vellerosus, assembly GCA_004027955.1. Classification (NCBI taxonomy): domain Eukaryota; kingdom Metazoa; phylum Chordata; class Mammalia; order Cingulata; family Chlamyphoridae; genus Chaetophractus; species Chaetophractus vellerosus. Next base: position 16,983 of record PVKH010000527.1, read on the forward strand.
CTTGGGTGTGGATGATGAATGAAGAGAAGCTTAAATCCTGTGTCCTCATAATCTCAATATATTTGCTGAGACAATCCTCACAAGTTTAAAAATGCTAAATAAGCTAGAAGGAGTTTAATGCTCCACTAAGCTAGCATGTTTGCTTAGAGCCCATTTGGGTCTATGCCTGGGATTAAACAGAGTAAATTAAGCCACCAGCTGTTGTGAGGGCTTCAATACAACACAGTCATTTCCAAAATAAATAAAAATAAAATAAAATAAAATAAAATAAAATAAAGGTCATATGGCCCCTGATTTTACAGAATCTTTTTGTTAACTTATTTCAGAATATGAACGAGCCATCAAACTTCGTGGATGGATCTGTCAAGGGCTGCCATGATAAACTTCTTAATTACCCACCCTATAAGCCACGTATGTAAGATGGGTACTTCATCAAATTACTTCCCTGCTCAAAAACCCTGAAGTTTCCTCTTACGGTCAAAATAAAGAAAGAACACACTCACTAGCAAACATGGCATAAAAATCCCGAAAGAACAACCTTGAATATCTGTAAATAAATAAGTTACTAAGCAAGCACAGAAATAACGATGTGGTGTGCTACGAAAGAAACCAAAGAGTGCATGGCATGTCTGATTACACTGGTAACTATGAACTGATTTCTAAAACTTTAAATAACCACCTACACACTTTTGTTTAGATTAGATTAAATAACCTCCTACACACTTTTGATTAGAGAATGAAAACCCAGACCTTGCCCTCTCTGCCTTTGTTCACAGACACTTCATGAAAGATATTCCCTGATACTATATAGTACAAACAGAAATGGAGAATCATAGGACTTTAGGATAGAAGAGATCTCAGAAAGTTGAATCCTCCCACCTTACAGAGGCACAAGAATGGAAGTGATTCACCAACCCAAAAGTACAGTCCTAGTAATTTCTGGGACAGAATCTAGAATCCAGGTCTTTTCATGACTAGGTTACTGCTACACTAACTCATTCATTCATTCCTTTTTATCCTTCCTTCCTTAACTCAATATTCATATCTCAGGTAAGTGCTGACAAAATCAGAAAGATAGAAACCAATGTAAGTTGATTGAAACAAGATCTATTCCCTTGAGAATATTACCATCTAGTGGAAGAGACAGACATGACAACAAAGGAATTTATTAATAACATGGGCTATGATAGCAATAGCACCCTTTAATTGTTAGAGGTGGAGCAAAAAGGAGGGTGGTTCTCCCAGCTCCATGTTCTGTCCTTATCCTTTATCAGTTTTAAAGTCTAAGGATGTTGGTTTTTCAGACTTAAACTACTTTTGAAATTGGACCAGTTACTGATTATCAGTAATTGAAGATTGAAATAGGGAAAAGCCAAACCTATAGGCATTTCTACTGAATGTGCAAATCAAGTTGTTTTGGAAATAACTAAAATTTCCCCTCAGAGCTGGAATCCAGGGACAAGGGCCTGAGCAACAAGACCCTGTGCATGGAGAGTCAGCAGATCCTGCCAGATGGCTCCCTGGTGCGACACTACGACGTGCACAGCCTGTATGGGTGGTCCCAGACCAGACACACAAACAAGTGAGTGTGTTTTGTCACTGGCAGCAAAGACAGTTTCCCACACCATTACTCTTGTCCAGTCATACTTGTATTGTGCATGTAAATACATGATGTCTGTTGAATGGCTGGATGTCAAAATATCCTGCAGGGATTCTCAAGGAACCACCACACCTCTGAGTACATTTATCTAGTAGGTGGCTAAATTCATTTATTTAAAGTGTGGTTGGAATAGTCACAGAATTCTGCAACCATTATTACATACAATCAAATTCTAGGACATTTTTATCACCCACCAAAGAAACCCCATACCCATTAGTGGTCATTTCCTACCCTTCCTTCAAGCTCTCCAGCCTCAGCAATTACCAACTTATATCTATATGAACTCGCCTATTCGGAACATTACATATAAATGGAATCATATAATTCATCCATATTGTAGCCTGTATCAGTACTTCATTATTTTTATTGCTGAATAATATTCCGTTGTATGAATATACCATATTTTGCATGTCCATTCATCAGCTGATGGACATTTAGTTTGCTTCTACTGTTTGGCTATATAAGTAACACTGCTATGAACATTCATGCACCGGTTTTTGCATTGCTATATATTTTCCTTTCTCTTGGGTATATAGCTAGGGATGGAGTTTCTGGATCATGTGGTAACAATATATTTAGAATTTTGAGGAACTGCCAAAGTGTTTTCCAAAGCAGCAGCACCATTTCCCTTTCCCACCAGCAATGTTTGAGGGCTCTAATTTCTTCTCCTCCTCCTAACACTTATTATTGTCAGTCTTTTTTATTATAGCCATTCTAGTGGGTGTGAAATAGTAGCCCATTGTAGTTCTGATTTGCATTTCCCTAATGACTAAGGCTGTTGAGCATCATTTCGTTTACCTATTGTCCATTTTCATATCTTTGGAGAAATGTCTATTCAAATCTTTTGCCCATTTTAAATATGATTATGCCTTTTTATTATGAATTGTAAGAGTTCTTTATATATTCTTTATACAAGTCATTTATGAGATATATAATTTGAAAATATTTTCTCTCATTCTGTGGATTGTCTTTTCACTTCTGTGATCATGTATTCTGAAGCACGAAAGTTTTTTTTCATTGTGGTTAAGTCCAGATTTATCTTTGTAATTAAGTAATTTTGGTTACTTGTAGGGTTTTTTTGTTGTTGTCACATCCAAGAATCTATTACCTTACCCAAGATCACAAATTTTACTCCTATGTTTTTTTATTTTTCAAAGGTTTATTTACTTTTCTTTTGCTTTTTAAAAAATTTCTACCCCCCTCCTCTCCCAGATGGTTCTCTCATCTGTCTGCTCATTGTTTGCTCAACTTCTCCAGGAGGCACTGGGAACCAAACCTGGGACCTCCCACATGAGAGGCGAGTGCCCAATGGCATAAGCCACATATGCTCCCTGCAGGCTCCAGTGTCTGCTGGCTTGTTGCATCTGCTCATTGTGGCGGGGGTGACATCTGCTCGTCTTTTTTTAGGAGGCACCGGGACCTCCCATGTGGTAGGCGTGCGCCCAACTGGTTGAGCCACATCAGCTTCCCTCCTATGTTTTTTCTAATAGTTTTATAGCTTTAGATATTACACTTAGATCAGTGGTGCATTTTCAGTTAAATTTTATGTATGGTGTGAGATAGGGGTCCAACTTCATGTTTTATGGTGTTTTTTTGCATGTGTCTATCCAGCAGTTTCAGCTTTGTTTGTTGAAAAAACTATTTTCCCCCATTTAATTGTCTTGACACCTTGTCAAAAACCTCCTGAGGGGGCGGGGTCTCATTTCTGGACTCTAATTCTATTCCATTGATTTCTATATCAACCTTTATGCTAGCACCACAGTGTTTTGATTAATGAAGTGTGAATCCTCCAATTTTGTTCTTCTTTTTTCAATATCATTTTTGCTCTTCTGGGTCCCTTATTTTCCATATGAATTTTAGGATCAGCTTGTCAATTTTTACAAAAAAGTCACCAGGGATTTAACTAGGGATTACATTGAACATGTAGATAAATCCAGGGAGTACTGCTGTATTAACAAAATTAAGTCTTCTGATCCAAGAACATAGGATGCCTTTCCATGTATTTAGGTCTCTTTTAATTTCATTCACCAATGTTTTGTAGTTTTTAGTGTACAATTATTTGGCTATTATTTCTTCAAATATGTTTCTGCCCTATTCTCTTTCTCTTCTCATTCTGAGTTTCCTGTTAGGTCTCTGAGGGTCTGTACATTTTGCTTCATTCTTTTTTTTTATTATTATTGCTCAGATTGATTCATCTCTACTGACCTATCTTCATGTTGCTTCTATGACTTTGGTTAATTTCCAGAGTTTTGAAAGGGTGATTTTTGTTGTTTTGCCAGTATTTTCACTGTTTTAATGGGAGTGCAGATGTCCTCACTCTGCCATCCCAGAAGTCAATCTTCCTGTGGTTCGGATTTGATGTTAGCTTTAGTTTGATTTTTCTATAGATATTCTCATAACAAAAAATAATAATATTTAAGTTCCTACTATATGCAGGAATCTTCTCAAGAATCTAAGTGAATGTAACAGTGGCAGTATAGCCACCATTATCCAGAGTTATTGGAAAATTCTAGCTTGGTCCTTTTGGTTATTCCCAAAATAGCAAGTGATCTTTTCTATTCATGTGCTCATTTCCATTGAAGGTAGCCAAATTCCTAACCTCTATTCTCTAGGGTTACAAGATTCCTGGGCTATTTGATGTTGGATTCTTCATAGGTGCTGCATCAAGGTGGGATTCCACAGTGAAAATAACATGGCACTCCTTAGTCTTCCTAATATAAATTCCTATCTTTCCTATTTTGAGGATGCTGATTTCTTTTCATCTGCATCTCTCCTCTCAGTTGCTTTTTCACAGTCCTATTTTCCTTAAATTAGCCCTAGGTTTTTCTGACCAGGGAAAAGATTGATTCTTCAAGACAACATCCATATCCTTCTGACTTGCACTCACATCAGCAGTTTTTCTGTAAGGCATATGTTTTTTATTTTGGTGGGTTCTAGGGATATTCTAAGAGAGAGGTGAGAGAAGTGATGATAAATATACATAAAATAAATAGCTGTTTTACATTCTCACACATAATCTTACTTCAGAAGTATTAAGGATAAATGAGTCACAGTTCCTGCCCTCAAGGAATTCATTATCTAGAAGAGTCCAAATAGTGGTAATTTTTAAAACTTTAAGTGTTTTAATAGAGGTTTAAGTGTGTGCTATGAAGCAATATTGTAATAATTATCTTTCTCTTAAACCCATTCTCCATTTTCCTTTAAGTGGATGGAACCATATCTACATAGCCATGTAAGTCATCCTAGATTCTTCTCTCTTCTCCCACTTTCAATCAGTGACTAAGTTCTTAGCAACACTCACTTCTACCCTTACTCTATATCCCTGCCTTATTTGGGGACTTTGATATCTCTCATCTGGACTATTACAAGAATCTGCTAAATGGTCCTCCACTTCCGTCTTTATATGCTTCAAGTCTGCCTTAAAGTTTTTCAATCACCAAGTACACATACTTTTTCAATCTTTCCTGAATGTCTCTTCCCACCTTTCCATCCCCAGTGTCACTATCTTGGATTAGGCTATAAAAATCCTGCACTCATATGCAGTAACAGCTTCATAATGGGTCTCCAAATCTCTAATCCATTCTCCCCCATGTATGACTGTGCTTTTTCTCATTTGTAAGAGGTAACTACATCATTCTTGTTGTAATGCTTGGACATTTCACTTAGTATAAAGCCTAGCTGTTTAACATGAGATACTAGTGTCTTATGGTCAGGCCCTTGCTTACATCTCCAGCTTCTTCTCTCACCATCCCTTTTCATACTCGATGGGGATTTACATATACCATAGGCACCTTTGTGACTGTCACTTAACATTTGATCATAATTGTTTCCTTATATCACTGAAAACTTGTAAATATAATTTTTAAATTGTACTGCTTGCTTAACATATGCAAATGATTTTTCCTCCATTGTTGTACATTTGGGATGTACAGAGAAATAAATTTGTGACCATAGTCCTCAGATTTCACTTAATGACAGAGCTAGTCATATCATAGAAGGAAATAGGCTCTCCAGTTGCTAGATAGCCAGAGAGAAAAGTACTTTTAAAAGGTATGTGGTTATTAACTTCACCTTTTGCCCCTGGATAAGGATGTAATTTTGCTATTCATGTATTTGACTTGAGAACTAGGAAGATTTTTGAATTGTAATTATTTCCTATTAAAGTCACAGATTATATAAGTTTTCCCTGAACAGTTATTCAAGACTTAAGTATAAAAATAATTATGGTATAAAAAGAATTGATTGTCTTGGATCAAGATATACTCTACTTTGTGTAGATCGTGTCAGGAGCCACTCAGGGATTTGGAGGGGCAAGGAGTAGCCATTACAAATCCTGCCTGAAATAGGTGCAGTTTTTCTTTCTTTTTTTTTGGTGTAATTTCTGCAATTATAAATAATACAGTGATAACTTCCTGTACAGAGTTTATTAAAAATAAGGAAATCAATAAATTATTGTGATACATCCATTAAACTATGTGTTATATTATTTACTTGGGATAGATAAAAGTGAAATGTCTGGATCAAAGGCCATGAGTATTTGTAAGATCCTTGATACAAATTACCAAATCGCTTCCCTGAAAGATTTATGTTTACTTCAGCTGAATAGGGAAATAGACATTTTACTGCACTTTTGTCCTCATTGCATATCCTTAAAAGTCAATTTGATATACAAGACATAATATCTGCTTTTAAAAATTATTAGATTTTTAAGTGTTTTTGTATTCATGAGCCAAATGTATTTCCTTTGATGATTTTTCTATGATTTTTCTTCTAATATAAATGAGCTGTTCCTATTTTAATGTTATTGATCCCATCACTATTGTATTCAATGAAATTACTTTACTATTTTCTTTACTCTTTTTATGTATTATGTATATATGCTTTCAATATGTATATGGTTAAATTTATCAACTTTTACTTCATTATATTTTTGTCCATTGTTTTTATTCTTTGATATCATTTCCCTTATAGAAATCAGGTAGTTTATATTTTCTTCTAGTTTTAATGGAGTGTGTGTCCATCCACTATAAGATTTGTTTTGGTGTGAAATATAGGAACTAACCTAAATGGATCAGGTTCCATAGAGCAGCTAACATTTCCCCCTGAAATCATTTATTTAATAATTCATCTGTCTATTGATTTGTGATGCTTTTTGTTTAGCAAATATTTGGATTCTCTATGTACTAAGATAAGTTGTTAGGTTTTCTTTTTTGTTCCATTAAATTGTCTCACACACAGTTGCTTTTATTTTCAGAATGAAGAGCACATAGAACATTTGTCTTCAACTGAAGGATATTTGGATGCATTTTATATATATTTGCCTCTGTGAGAAAAATTTACCTAGCTGTTTGAGGAGTAGCAAAGCAGAGTCAAAATTACCAAAAAGCTGTAGTTACTTTTACTGAATTCCAGCTCTACCCATTTATTCCATAAATGACATTTAACAAGTTATCTAACTTCTCTGAGTCTCAGTTTCCTCATAGTTAAAAGAAATAAAGAAAATCTTCCTCATAAGTTTGAGAAACACATGAAAATGCCTCTCCTACTCCCTGACTGTGTTCCATTTAGACCACTAATTCGATTTTTTTAAAAGGAAAGTCTAACCCTGGATGCTGATATATCGCCAGTTGTCCTGCTGTGACAGACTCCACATCGCTTTCATATAGCAAATTCTTTCAGGGGAGACACTCTCCAGTACATAATGGAATACCACTGCTGTCTCATGCTCTGAATTGGAGCGACTCTCTTTAATGAAGTTCCATGGCTCTCCATTCTCAAATTCATTTCAAGTCACCTTCTTGTTTCCCTCTCATCAGAGCTGTGCAAGAGGTGACAGGGCAGCGAGGAATCGTGATCACGCGCTCCACATTCCCCTCTTCTGGCCGCTGGGGAGGACACTGGCTGGGAGACAACATGGCTGCCTGGGACCAGCTGAGGAAATCCATCATTGGTGTGTTACAAGGCCCTCTGCTGGCAGGGAGGGGACTGGAGTGTGTCCACTTCAGCTGCATTGGATATGTCTAAACCATGGTCTCAGTGGGCAGTGAAATCAGCAAGGGCCAAGGTCCCTAACGGTACGGGTGTTAGTCTACAGCCATCTTTAGATATTTTCATCCTGAGCAGTCCAGGGCATTCTCATGGGATATGGAAGAGGCAGGTCTAACTTCTGTCCCTCCCCAGATGTTTTTTCAAACACAGCTGTATCTTCTCATTGCAGGCATGATGGAATTCAGCCTCTTTGGAATACCCTATGTAAGTCATACTAGGGGGGCCACTTCTAATTCACCAGCTAGATTTTAGTGCGTCAGCAAACCACAAGAGTCCCCCTCATGCTCTGATTTTGCATCTTCTCAGACAGGAGCAGATATTTGTGGCTTCTCTGAAGATGCTGAATTCGAGATGTGTATTCGCTGGATGCAACTGGGGGCATTTTATCCATTCTCCAGGAACCACAACACCAATTGGACAAGAGTGAGCCAGCATTTTAACTCTTGTGTTAAAAATCATAAAAATCACCAGAACTTCTATTTCTTGCAAAATCCACAAAGCTCAGAACCCAGAGTGGTCAGAAATTCTTAAGAATATACTTTTCCTCATCTCTTTGGGGAAAAGTGCCAGTGAAGAGTTTTTTTTAGCTCCCTGAGGAACAAAAATAGAAGTCCCTTTTGTTTTAAGAATATTGAATTTGTATTTTACTCAAATCCATCCAAGATAGGTCAGTGCTACCTAGAGACCCATCTCTCTATACACATACAAGGCTGAGGCTAGACCTGGGAAGGCCCCTCGGAATCAATGTTAAAGAGGAGGATGGAGAGTGGGGGAGGCAGAGCTGGCTAGAAAAGAAGGGAGGATGGTGTAGAACCGACATAGGGAAGATGTGCTCAAGGTTCTCATCTGATACCTCTAGGATAGAGGGAAGAAAAAGTGATATCTACCAGGAGATATCTGTTAGTGTGCTCCTTTATCCCTTTAGAGACAAGATCCTGTGGCCTGGAATTCAACCTTTGAGACCTACTCAAGGAAAGTCCTCCAGACCAGATACACTCTGCTGCCTTATCTCTATACTCTGATGCATAAAGCCCACATTGAAGGCAGCACTGTTGTCCGACCCCTTCTCCATGAGTGAGTACAATCTATTTCCCCAGGCAGCAGCTCTGGGCATGTCTTGTAAGTAACCCTCTTCAGCAGTTCTAACAGTAGGAGTGAATTTTTCATTTATTTTTTTAAGGTTTGCGGATGACAATACAACCTGGAATATAGATTGGCAGTTCATGTTGGGCCCTGCCATATTAATCAGCCCTGTGCTGGAAAGTGTGAGTTTTTCATTCTCCATCAGAGACCCTTCAATCACACAATCTAAAGTCACAGGAGGAGAATTTAAAAAATTATCATCTCACTCCTTTCTGGTAAAATGCATTTCTAGGACATCAAGGGAGATCTTTTGTTTTTTTTCAAGATCTTTTAAAATGAAATCACCACAACCCCTTTTGATTTCTCATTTTAAGGTTTTGTTGCCATTATAAATTTATAAAATTTGCTTTTTAGAAAAAATCTTTTTTTAAAAAATATTCTATAGGTTTGCAGAAGATTTTCCCAGGATCTTTCTTAATGAAACCTCTAAAACTCTTGAAATCAGTACAAAAATTCCCATTTTTTCTTAATTCTATAGAATTACTTAGAAATTAAAATTAAATTATTTTCTTACTAGAATAGTCATAACGTCATGTGGATTTTATGTTTCAGAACACTTTTAGGATCTCTGCTTATTTTCCCAGAGGCCGTTGGTATGACTATAGCACGGTAAGAACTAACATCTTGTTTTGTGAACAAACAGATTGGTCCATGCTGGTTAGAGAGGTGGCTAGAACTTTCTCCTGACTTCTAGGCATATATTCTCAGAGACAATAATTTTCACCATTTGCAGCCATGGCAAGGTTTGTTTAAATGAAATGCTACACAAATGTGTAAACAGATCACACTGAGCATCCATGTCATGCTACCTCCTTGTACCAGCCCCATCCCTACCCCACCCACCCCCTTTCTGGAGCACAGTTTGAAAACCAAGAAAGGAGAACTTATTGTTTATGGAATACTGATATGTCACTCAATTTCCAGTGCTTTTAGCCAAGTTGAAAATCAGGGATTTTCTCCTTAGATTTGCAATATGTTGCCAACTTTCCAACATGCTTCCTTGGAAATGAAGGGCTTATAATAACACATACCCTTATTTCATCTATTATTTGTTGTCATTCCTTGCCAACGTCCTCCTTTCTAGGAAACTGGCACAGAATTGACAGGCGAGTGGAAAACCTTGGATACTCCCCTTGACCACATCAACCTTCATGTCAGAGGAGGTTACATACTGCCATGGCAAGAGCCCGCAATGAACACTCATTACAGGTAAGGAGAGAAGGAACCTGACAGCCTCAGTATACCATAACAAGGCTACTTTATTGGTAGCTTCTTCACCTTTATCAGAGCTATGTAGATAAATAAACCAAGTTACAGACAGGTTGTAACTGATCAAGTCAGTCTTGAGGAGATTTTTAACTGTAGGACTGTGTTAAAAGTCTGGGAAAAAACCCACGGCAGCATCATGTACCCCTTTCCACATTATAAAAAAAATGTATTGGGAACCTAATGAGATCTTTGCCCTGTAGAGAGAAAATAACTTTTACCTTGTGGTCTAAAGTCTAGCTTCAATATGAAAGGGAGCTCTGAGATGGGTCTGGAAAACTGGTTAGGATTTGAATGTGTAAAGACAGGGGAGAGAGAGAGTCTGGGAGGGTTAGAGAACTGAAGGTGACAAATGAGTTGAGTTTGGGAAATACTAAGCCATTCAGTTTAGCTGGAGCATGGATAAGGGAGGGGGATAAAATAAAAGTCAGTCAGGTTGGGATCAGATCATGGAGGATTATAAATGCCAGACTAAACACTTTGGATTTGGATTTTATTTGCTACAAAACTGTAAACTGCTTGCAGGGGTTTTCAGGGCTTTTCTTCCTAAGGAAGTATGTATACTTGGTTTTTGAAAGTTGAAATTATGCTTTCATTACATTTTAAAACATTTCATCATTAACTTTCAAGCATCATATGTTTTGTCTCATTTTACGTATTTTTAGAAAGTTATATGTATATTTAAAATATTACCTTTTCCCCTGGACAAGTAATATTTTCAACAGAAGCTGACTTTCATTTTACAATCTACAATCTAGAGAAAAATAACTTTCTTTTTTTGACAGTCGACAAAACTTTATGGGATTGACTGTTGCTTTAGATGGCAATGGGAAAGCTCAAGGTCAGATGTTCTGGGATGATGGACAAAGCATTGGTGAGTATGAAATTTCTGGAGTCCTGGTACATGATTCAGAAATACCATACCATAAAACCTCAGCATGCAATGTGTGAAACAAAAACCTACCTCTGGTTCCCCTACTGTAAATAAGGCAATGATGATGGGAGAATTTTTGTAAATTTTGTCTCTTCCTATTTACTATACTGTAATTGGTATAGACCAGGGTATGGTCCCTAACTTTACAGGTTCAGGATTCATGTTATGGATTCAAGCAGGGATGGTCTATCTCTGTATAACTATCTCATGCTGATAAAACAATGAGTAAACCAACGGCAGGGTGATAGTGAATTCATTCTCAATGGGACATAGACTTGGCTCCATTATTTGGGCCAACAATCTATATGAACCACCCTTTTTTCTCATAATTAGTCCCACTCAGGAAACAAATTACAGCTTAGAAAATTTCTTGGTGACTCAGAATAAAGGAATTAAGTGTTGCCCAAAGTTATTCCTATCAAAGAAATAATCCTTTGTATGCTTTCTTTCTCCAATCTTGGGATATAATGGTTCTGCCTTAGGTAATTGGTACTTGTCATTTAAATGAGAACACTCTCTTCCTCAGACATTTCTATAGAAATACTGACTCAGCGTTACCAAATGTCTCTTGTTTTCAATGCATAACTGTGGACCAGACATTCTAATCTTATAACAAGTCACATTTTCTGAAATTACAGCTAATTTTTCTCTAGTAACATTTTAAAGTTTTCCTCCTTTTAGTCTTCATTATAACTGCAATATAGTCTCATTAAATAAAACATTTTAAAGATAGAAAACTAGAATAAAAGTAAACGCTACCACTTTTAATATTTTTGCTGTATTGCCTTTTGCTTTTATATTACATAAGAAAACGCTTAAATTTTTATAGAGCTGAAAACCTACTGCATATTTAATTTCTGAATCCTGTTTATTTTCACCTAATATGACAGAAACATGTCTAGATGTTATTACATACTCTTTATAAACATCATTGTGATTACCGTATTCCATTGAGAGGATATGCCATAATTTAGCCAACTTTCTACAATCACTCTTTTTTTCTTTTGAGGATGTATGTGCTGTTTAATTGGTGCCCATGTGTACAGTTACTCTTTATACAAAGTGTTTTCATTTTCATTGTTATAAAATGAATCCTTGAGTGTTAACCTTTGCTCACATTTCAAATTATTTCAGTAAGATAGATTCCCAGAAATGTCTTCTAACCAACTTGTTATAATTTATATAAATATAATTCATCCATTTAAAGTATGTAGTTCTACAAGTATGCAGTTGTATATCTACCATCACAATCAAGAAATAGAATATTTTCATAACCCAAAAGTTTCCCTGATACCTCTACCTGGTCGAGAGCAACCCCAATATCTAGGCCCTGGCAACAAGTTGACTTTTATAGGTTTCATCTAAATAGAATCATGCAGTGTGTACTCTTTGTGTGTTTAGCTTCTTTTGTTCAGAAAAAAGTGTTTTTGAAATTCACCCATGTTGCATCTAGAAGAGTTAATTACCTTTTATCCATTGTATGGCTATCCCACAATTTGCCTACTCATTCAGTTATTGATGAATATTTAAGTTGCTTCATTTTTTTTAACTTTTAAATACATCTGCTATGATTATTTGAGTATAAGTCATCATGTGATCATAAGTTTTTCATCTGTCTTGAGTAAAAACCTAGGAGTGGAGAGACACAGCAAGCAGGGACTAGAGGTGGCTCAAGTGAGGGAGGTCCTGGGTTTGGTTCCCAGTGCCTCCTAAAAAGAAGATAAACAGAGATTGGCAGCGAGTGCAAACAACGAAGGTGGAGGGAGGGAGAAATAAATAAATAAAATAAATCTAAAATAAATAAAAAAAAGAAACCTAGGAGTGGAATTTCTGTGCTGGGCCATGTGATAAATATATGTTTACCTTCTGAAGAAATTACCAAATTATTTTCTAAAGTGTTTGAGCTATTTTCCATTACTACCAGCAATAACTGAGAGTTCTGTTTTCTAAATCCTCACCAACATTTAATATTGCCCATTTTAAAAATTTCAACCATTCTTGAAGTTGTATAGTACATCTCATTATGGATTTAATTTGCATTTCCTTGATGACTAGTTATATTAAGCATCATATCATGTGCCTATTAGCCATTTGTATATCTTTTCATGTGAGGTATCAGAAGTCCTTTGCCCAATTTTTATTGTGTTGTTTATCTTTTTATTAGTGAGTTGTAAGAGCTCTGCACATCAGTCCTTTAGTAGATGTATGGCTTGCATCTCATTGTCTGCTGCTTCCCTTTTCAGTTCCACATTGTGGCATCTTACAAATAGCAAAGTTTAATTTTGATGAAGCCCAATGTGTTAATGTTTTTCTTTTATGATTTGTGCTTTTTGTGTCTGGACCTAAACCAAGATTATAAATAATTTTCCTATTTTTTAGAAGTTTTACAGTTTTAGCATTATATTTATGGTAAATGTTTATTTTGTGTCAATTTTTGTATGTGGTGTAAGGTAAAGGTCATGGTTCAGTTTCCCCCATATATTTATCCAATTGTTCCAGCGCCACTTTTTTGAAAGCACAATATTTCCCCCATTTTATTATCTTAACACTTTTGTCAAATATCAATAGATCATATTTGACTGAGGGTTTATATTTGGATTATTCATATTGTTCCATTGATCTAAATGTGTATTCTTATACCAATGCTGTGCTGCTTTGATTAATGTAGCCTTATATTGTGAAATCAGGTAGAGCAAGTTCTCCTACTTTGCTCTTCTTTTACAAAATTGTTTGACAAAAGTCTCCTTTGCATTTCCATATAGATTTTAAAATCAGCTTGACAATTTCTACCAAAAACAACCTGCTGGGATTTTGATTGGGATTACATTGATTCTAGAGACCGATTTTGGTCTGTCTATCTATCTATCTATCTATCCATCTATGTATCTATCTATCTATGCATCTATCTACCCACCTACCTAATCATCTATCATTTAGCTATCATTTATCAATGTATATAATAATCTCCATTACTTACATCTTCTTTAATTTCTCTCAGTGATGTTTTATAATTTGCAGTGTATGGGTCTTGCATGTATCTTGTTAAATGTATCCTAAGTATTTCTAAATTTTTGATGGTGTTATAGATGGTATTGTAAATGACACTTTAAATGCTTCTCAACAGTATATGGATAATACGTAACAGGTCTTTATTCATTTAAAGCATATAAGAGATATTTTTTCCAACTGATTTATGTGCCCATTTATGGTGGAACATGGCAAAAGGGAGTGACTTCTCTTTTCAGAGTTTAAAAGCTCAGTTTTTGAGCTTTAAAAAAAAATCATTCTGATAAGTCAATTGTATGGAGAGGCATGTGGCATGTTGCAATAAAATGGACCTGGGTTCCAATGCCATCTCAGTCATTTTCTAGTTTTGTGTCTTTTAGCAAGTAACTTCACATCTCTTTGCCCTCATTTCCTCATCTTTAACATCTATAAGATACTACCTATCTTGTAGATATTTTTAGGCAGATAAAATTATTTAAAATAGAAAGGAAGTTTTGTGTACATGGGTGATGAGCAAGAAATCACAGCTAAAGGAATTAATGGCCATGCTGAGGTAGTCAACACAATAGTGACATTCTCCTCAAGGTGACTACAGACTGTGTATTGTCATATCATGCTAAGTATCTAGTTGGGTGATTAGGCAGGAAGTAATACCATTATCATGGCATGGAATATGAATGATAAAGCCAGTTTAGTGGATGATGAAAAATAATGGAGCTAATTTTGCAGACTTTGAATTTAAGTTACCTGTAGGGTTTCCTAGTGGAGATGGCTAGTACAAAGTTTGGAATTATGGGTGTGGTAGTTGAAAGACTGATGAAGAGTGGAACTATTGATCTGGGAGTACAAAGATAAAGAGAAATAATACACTGTATTTAAAAATTAATTAGAAAAAATTTTTGAAAAACATATTTTTATAAAAAAGAAAATGCTTTTTGTCCCCACTTTTGGGGCCTGACTCTAATTTTTTTGTAACACTTTTATTGAGATATAATTCATGCAACATGCAATTCACCCATTTAAAGTGTACAATTCATTGGTATTTAGTATACATATATATAGTCACAGAGCTCTGTAACCAGCACCACAATCAATTTTAGAGTATTTCATCACCACAAAAATAAACCACATATCCTTTAGCTATTACCCCTTAGTATCTCCATTCTCCCCATCTAGGCAGCCCCAGTCCTAGAAATCTACTAATCTACTTTCTGTAGATTTACCTATCCTGGATATTTCATATAAATGAAATCATAGAATATGTGGTCTTTTGTACTGGCTTCTTTCATTTTGCATAATTTTTCAAAGTTTATCCATATTGTACCATATAGCAGCACTCCATTACTTTTATGATTGAATAATATTCATTGTCTGGATATACCATGTTTTTATAGTCAAGATGGATGTTTGGAGTATTTCCACTTTTTGGCTATTATGAATAATGCAATTATAAAAAATTGTGTATAAGTTTTATGTAGGTATTTTTTTTCAATTCTCTTGGGCACATACCTGAGAGTGGTAACTCTAACTTTTTGAGGAACTGCCAAACTGTTTGCCAAAGAGGCTGTACCATTTATATTCCTACCAGGAGGGTATAAGGGTTCCAATTTCTTCACATCTTTGTCGAGACTTATTATTATCTGTCTTTTTGATTATAGCCATATTAGTGGGTATGAAGTGATACCTCATTGTAATTTCAATTTACAGTTCCCTAATGACTAATGCTGTTGAGCATCTTTTCATGCACTTATTAGCCATTAGTATATCTTCTTTGGAGAAATGTATATCAATATCCTTGCCCATATTTAATTAGGTTGTCTTTTAATTATTGAATTAGAAGAGTTCTTTATATATTCTAGGCACAAGTCTCTTGTGAAAGATATGATTTACAAATATTTTCTCCCATTCAGTGGTTTGTCTTTTCACATTTTTGTGATGGTGTCCTTTGAAGCACAAATGCTTTTGGTTAATCCATTTTTTTCTTGAGTTACTTTGTGTTTTTTTTAAGAAACCATTGCCCAATCCAAGGTCATGAAGATTTCTTGTAAGAGTTTTATAGTTTTAGCTGTTGCATTTATGTCTTTGATCCAGTTTGAGTTAATTTTCATATATGATTGAAGATGGTAGTCCAATTTCATTCTTTGCATATGGATATCCAGTTATCTCAGCACCATTTATTGAAAAGACAATACTTTCCCCATTGAAATGATTTGCATTTGAATCTCAAATCTATCACACTGTCTTGACTGTATTGGTTTGTAGTAAGTTTTGAAATTAGGAAATGTGAGCCCTTCAACTTTGTTCTTCTTTTTCAAAGAAAGTTACATTTTTATGGTATAAACTTTTAAAATTTTGCCATAATTTCAGATGTACAGAAAAATTTCAAGACTAGTACTTAGAATTCCTATACACTCTTTACCCAGTTTCTCCACATGTTAATATTTTACTACATTTGCTTTTTTCCTTTCAATCTGTTTCTCTCTATACATTCATATTTTTTTAATAATTTGAATGTGAGCTGCCAACATGATAACCTTATCCTTAAGTAATTAAGTTAGTATAAGCCTGTTTTTTAAAAATTTAATATATATTTTTATTAGAGAAGTTGTGAGCTTACAAAACAATCATGCATAATGTGCAGAATTCCCACACATCACCCCTCCACCAACACATTGTATTGTTGTGGAACATTTGTTATAGATTATGAAAGAACATCATCAGACTATTACCACTAACTATGGTCCATAACTTACATTTGGTATGTTTTTCCATACACCCTCTATTATTAAAATCATGCATTAGTATTGTACATTTGTTATAGTTCATGAGAGAAAATTCTCATATTTATACTGTTAAACACAGTCCATCTTCTACCCCATGGTTCACTGTGTTATATAGTTCCATGCCTTGTACAGTCTATCCAAAGTATATACTCAGTGGCTCTCACTTCCATCATTGAGTTGTACAGTCATCACCTCAGTAAATTTTGAACATTTTCTTTAGCCCAAAAGAAAAAACCCCATAGCCACTATTCTTGGCCCTTAGTGTTGATGTAGTACCTTCTTTGACATTGATGCAAGAATATGACAATATTAATGTTAAATATAGTCCATATGTTACATTAATTATATTTTTCCATTGCACCACCATATGCTTACCACCTTGTAATAGTGACATTCTTTTGTGCCAGTTCATAGAAGGACATTTTTGTATTTGTACTAGTAAACACAATCCTCATCCACCTCTGGATTCACTATGTTATTCAGTCCCTAGATTATTCTCTAGCTTTCTTTCAATTGACATTTTTGTCCCTAAATTATCCCTTTCATCCACAATCCCATTTATAAACCAGCGGTGTTATACTCACTATAATGTGTTACCATCACCTCTATCCATTTCCATACTTCTACAGTCAAGCTAATTAAATACTCTACATACATTAAGCATCAATATCCCTTCTCAGCCCTCATCCTATATCCTAGTAACCTATAATCTAGGTTTTAACTCCATGTATTTGTTCTTCATATTTATTTCACGTTAGTGAGGCCTACAAAATTTGTCCTTTTGTGTGTGGATTATTTCACTCAGCATAATGTCCTCAAGGTTCATCCGTGTCATCAAATGTGCCCCAATTTCATTTCTTCTTACTGCAGCATAGTCTTCCATCCTATGTATATACTAAATTTTGTTTATCCATTCATCAGTTGATGGACACTTGGATTGTTTTCCATGTTTTGGTAATTATGAATAATGCTGCTATGAACATCAGTGTGCAAATGTCTGTTTGTATAACTGTTTTCAGTTCTAGATATATTCCTAGTAGAGGGATTTCTGGGTCATAGGGCAGTTCTATATTTAGCTTCCTGAGGAACTGCCAAACTGTCTTTCACAGAGGCTGCACCGTTCTACATTCCCCGAAACATTGAAGGAGTATTCCTATTTCTCCACATCCTCTCCAGCACTTGTTGTTTTCTTCTTTTTAAAAAAATAATGGCCTTTCTATGACATATGAGATGATATCTCGTTATAGTTTTATTTTGCATTTCCTTAATAGCTAGTGATAATGAACACTTCTTTCATGTGCTTTTTGGCCACTTGTATTTCTTCTTTGGAGAAATTCTATTTAAGAATTTTGTCCATTTTTAAGTTGGATTACTTGTCCTTTTATTGTTGAGTTGTATGATCACTTTATATAGCATGGAAATCAAACCCTTATCCAATATGTAGTTTCCAAATATTTTCTCCCATTGAGTGGGCTGCCTTTTCACCTTCTTGACAAAGTCTGTTGATACACAAAAGTGTTTAAGCTCAAGGAGGTCCCATTTATCCACTTATTCTTTCATTGCTCATGCTTTGGGTGTAAGGTTTAAGAAACTACTGCCTACCACAAGATTTTGGAGATGATTTCCTACATTTTCTTCTAGGAGTTTTATGATTATAGCTTTTTATATTTAGGCCCTTTATCCATTTTGAATTAATTTTTGTGTATAGTATGAGATAGGAGTTCTCTTTCTTTCTTTTGGATATGGATATCCAGTTCTCCCAGGACCATTTGTTGAATAGATGGTTCTGCCCCAGCTGGGTGGGCTTGGCAGCCTTGTCAAAAATCACTTGACCATGGATGTGAGGGTATATTGCTGAACAATCAAATCACTTCCTTTGGTCTATATGTCTATCTTTGTCCCAGTACCATGCTGTTTTTACTACTGTAGCTAAATAATATGATTTAAAGTCAGGAAGTGAGAGTCTTCCAACTTTGTTCTTCTTTTTAAGGCCATTTTTGGCAATTTGGGGCACTTCCTCATTCCAAATAAATTTGAAAATTGTGTTTTCCATTTCTTTTAAAGTGGCTAATGGAAATTTTATCTAGATTGCTTTGAATCTGTATATCAATTAGGGTAGAATTGACATCTTAACAATATTTAGTCTTCCAATCCATGAACACAGAATGTTCTTCCATTTATTTAGGCCTTCTTTGATTTCTTTTAGCAATGCCTTATAGTTTTCTGAATACAAGTGCTTTATGTCTTTGGATAAATTTTTTCCTAAAAATTTGATTCTTTTAGTCTCTATTGCAAATGGAATTTTTTCCTGACATCCTCCTCAGGTTGCTCATTAGTAGGGTAAAGAAACATTACTGATTTTTGCATATTAATCCTGTATCTTGCCTTTCTGCTGAACTCCTTTTTATTAGCTCTAGTAGCTTTCTGGACTTTCTAGGTATAGGATCATATGTGCAAATAGGAAAAGTTACTTCTTCCTTTCCAATTTGGACACCTTTTGTTTCTTTTTCTTGCCTGATTACTCTAACTAGAACCTCTAGCCTTATATTGAACAAAGTGGTGACAGTAGGCATCCTTGTTTTGTTCCCAACCTCAACAGGAAAACTTTCAGTCTTTCACCATTGAGTACAATGTCAGCTGTGGGTTTTCCAAATATCCCTCATATCATGTTGAGAAAGTTTCCTTCAATTCTTATCTTTTGGAGTATTTTTACCAAGAATAGATACTGTGTTTTGTCAAATGCCTTTTCTGCATCAATCAAAATGATCATGTGATTTTTCTTCTTTGATTTTTTTAAAATTAATTTTTATTTATTTTTTATATATCTATGTACATTTTTAGGATTCATTGATTACACAAATGTTACACAGAGATTCAAGGAGTACCCATATGCCATCCCCCACCCCTCCCACAACCTCCAACATGCACATCCCTAAGTGTGGCATAACGCCTCTGTTAGTTACACACGTTTTGGGGCTTTGCCATCAGACATAGATCACAATTCAGGCCATAGACAACCCTCTCTTCTTTACAGTTCCTGTATGATACATGATCATATAAACTGGCCTACATCCTC
>PVKH010000528.1:0-12574 GCA_004027955.1 Chaetophractus vellerosus
GAGTATTTCACAAGCTTCAATTATTTATTTATTTATTTATTTTTGAGGTACTGGGGGCTAGGGATTGAACCCAGGACCTGGTATGTGGGAAGCCGGTGCTCAACCACTGAGCCACATTGGCTTCCCTGAGTTGGTTTATTCGTTTGTTTTTGTTTTATCAGGAGGCACCAGAAACTGAACCCGGGACCTCTCGTGGAAGGCAGGCACTCAACTGCTTGAGCCACATCCACTCCCAACTTTCAATTTAATACTGATAAAAGTATCAATTGATATTTATTGCTAAGCAATTGTCTAAGCAATTTTACATGCACTTTTATTTACGCCTCACAACCACCACAGGGAAGAGTAATTATTCTCATTTTGTAGAAGAGGAAACTAAAGTTACCCCTGCTAAAATGGTGGATCCCTGAGGGACTGGCTTCCTTAGTACACCACACTGCCAATGCAGAGGTCTACACACAGCGCACAGCACAGGCAGGTGGCCCTGTAATAATCAAGCAAAATACTGCTTACACAGCCACACCCAAGAATGCACTATGATTGCAGTCTTGCTCTGCTTTGTTTTTTCTAGAATAATCATTTTGCCTTTTTGTTTGATAAGTTTTCTATGACTATCACAATTGTTCCCAAATTCTCCAGCACAAGAGTGAAACCCCCTGAATGCTAATTTTATAGGGTCAGACATATCCTGAAGAGAATCCTCCTACAGCTTTGCATCGTCTTGCTCCGAAGAACAGTTTGCTTTCTATATTTGATGCTGCAACTGCCATCCCAAGTCTTTCTTTCCTTCCTTCTGTTTTAGATTCTATTTTCTGAGTCCTCTATCTTCTTCTTCATTGGTTTATTCCTTTGTTTTGGGGGAAGACAACCAGGAATTTTCCTGAGGAGGGTATAGGAAGATAAGTTCCTTGTCCCTCTTGTACCTTCACACCTGAATCCTCGTTTAGCTGCAGATAAGTTTCCCATCAAAGCCCACCTTTCCTCAGAAGTTCAAGGGCATCGTTCCACCGCCCTCTACATCCTGTCGCTGCTGCTGCTGAGAATTCCCAATCTTTTTAGTGGGACCGAGTTCTAATTTTCCCCTCTGGAAGATTTTAAGACCTTCCCGCTTCACCCCTGTATTCTTAATTTTCTTAGTGTAATATTTTGAGAAAAATATTTTTACATTCATTATGCTGGGGAATTGGTGAGCCATTTTAATTTGGAGAGTCATGATCTTCAGTTCTGAGATTTATTTTCTTTGTAAATGTCTTCCCCAATCCTTTCTCTGGGCTTTGTGGAAAACCTTTTAGTTGAATGTTGACTTCCTGAATGGATCACTTAATTTTCACATATTCTCTCTCTCATTTGTGCATCACCATGTTTCTGTTCTACCTTCTGGGAGACTTTTTAACTTTTAATCTATCTAAAGCATTTTCATTATTGTTATATTTTAAATGAAAGCATTTTCTTATTCTCTGAATCTCTGAATTTTATACCATTCCATTCTTAGCTTATTGAGTATGATGTTTTATCTCTAAGTATAAATCTTTTTTTTTCCTTTTTGAGTTTTTTTCTGTTCCCAGCATTTCCTCATTTTCTCCAAGTTCGCTTTTTATTAGCTTTGGTTCCTGCCTGTCACATTGGAGGCTTTCTTCAAATATTTAGTGATCCTTGGCTGTCTGTTTATTAAGAGCAAGGTACTAAAAGCAGGTACTTGAAGCTCAGTGTGCACGGGAGAGGGGTTTGTCAACTGGGACATTCTATTGTTGGATATAAAGTAGGGTGCCAATCACTTCATGGACATTTCTTTGGAGCCACTCAGTTTCTCCAGAGAAGCATCCAATCACCTATTTAGGAAATTGTACATCTGACTGCCAGCATTTCCTAACCTGGGTATCTTCATAATTCTGTACAATAACATGTTTTTAATTCCTGTTTCTAAATTTACCTGCTCCTGACTGTCCTTGATCTAGCCTGATGTCTCTGAGTCTAAAGCAGCTCTGATCCAATTTCTCCACAGAATAAAATTCTAGACTCTTACTACAGATGCAGAAGGGCATGGGGGGAGAAGGGAGTCTCTGCCCCTTATATGGACTTCAACCCATCTCTCCCGTTCAGCCTCAGAACTGGCCTTGGACTTGCTCCCTCCAGTATCTAGTACCTCTAAATCCTCACCTTTCCAGCGGCCTGAGATGTCAGCTGACTCCTCATTTTCCAAGGCCTGGAATAGGGAGTTAATGATAACTGGCACAGACTTTCTGTTTGTGATGATGGTAATGCCTTGCAAATGGGTGCTGGTGCTAGTGATGGTAACAGAACATTGTGAATGTAATTAACACCAATGAATTTATATATATATATATATATTTAAGTGAACTTTATTTCAACTTCAAAGAATAAAATAACAGACAAAAGGCAGTTTAACAAATTATGGAGTATTCCTCTAAACAAATTCTGTCCAGGCACATTTATCTCAATCAACTGTAAAAACAAACTCAATTGTTTCACCAGTGTTCAGAAAGATATATAAATGAGCACAGATTGGTTGAATGACATGAGCAAGGTCTCCTTGTTAATGAAGAAAATAAAGAAAGAAAAATGCTTATTCATATTCATATCTTATAAAACTAAACCCCACATCCCTTTTTACTGATCTTTAGCACTGATATAGTACTTTCTTTGCCTTTGCTACAAAGGTATTAAAATATTACTATTAACTATAGTCTATAAGTTATATTAGTTGTATTGTTCCCATATCACCATTTTCTTGCTTTGTAGAACATTCTTGTATTTATATTAATAACCACAATCCTCATCCACCACCAAAATCACTGTTACACATTCCCTAGATTATCCTCTAGTTGTCATTCAGTTAGCATTAACCTCCACAGACTACCCCTTTCAGCCACAATCACATTTATAAATCAGCAGTGTTTATTATACTCATATAACTTTGAAGGTTATATGCACTGAATTTCAAAGCCCAAATGAATAGAAGCACGTTTTCTGTCTAGGAGAAAAAGACACTGGTATCTTTTCTGCTTTGTTTGACAGTGTTCAACAAGAGATTTTTATTTTCTGATGATTTTTATATTAAATTTTAACTGTGCTGTCATTCATGGAACAGCTGCTCTGCTTTTCTGTCAGAGATGTCAAGGGATCTTTAACATCTCATTTACGTGTGGAATTTAAAAGAATAGTTTTATTCTTTCCTGTCTGAATGATTTAAACAATGAAAAAGGTATCATAAAAACTTCAGAAGACAAAGGAAACAAAAAAAAAATCTAACAGTATACATCAGATAAGAATTTATGCTATAATAAGAGAAAATTTCTAATTAATTAGAAAGGAATATATTTTTCAATAAATGGAATAGATCCAACTAGCTTCACCTTAAACTAAAATAAATTCCAGACCAATTAAAGATGTCAATGTAAAAAGAACCACCTAAAACGATACCAAAGATGGAAACCGTAACAAAAACAACTGAAAGATTTAAATATATAATTTAATATTAATTAACACTAAGCACAAATTTAAAAGGCAATCTACCTGGCTTGACATATTTTAGAAAGCATTCTTATAATCAATAAGAATAAGATAATTCCCCAAACTCTGCATAGAAAAATAAAAAACATTAATCAAAGAAACACAATTAAACCAGGAAGGAGTTGAAAAAAAGTGTTCAAACTTATTAATAAATAGTCAACATTACTAGTTATATGAATTTAAAAAAAAAAGATACTGTCATTCATCTATAAAATGGCAAACACTGAAAATGTTATTAGCCACCGTTGGAAATAGGTAAAATGGACACTAATCAATCCTGGAGGGGATGACAAGTGGAATCTTTCTGGAGCTCCCTTGTAAGTTGTGAAGGCTGGGCGAGTGGGCTCTGAAGCCAGGCCTCCTGGGCTTAAATGCTGTGCTCCACTTACCAACAGTGGGACAGTTACTCAACATCTGTGTAAGTCCATTCTCTTCATCATTTGGCTTTAAACCCACAATCTTCTGACACCTCCTATATCTCTTTTCCTCACATTTAGTATGATGACAGTTTTAGGCTGTTCTTAAAAAACCTTCCTCAAATATGTTCTTTCCATTCCACCATCATCATCCTTAGACAATTACAAAACATTAGCAGTCTATCACTCATCCATCATCTCAATCACCTCTCATTCACACAGACCAATGAATAAAGTGAAAGCTCCAAAGCTTGATCTTAAAAACCATCCACAATCTGATCCCAATCTACATTTTTTTGCTATTCAGCATTTTATTGGAGATTACAAAGTAAAATAAGAAAACAAAATTAAAGGCATAAGGAATAGAAAAGAAGGAGACTCCTACGGGTACAACTGCAGTCAAGTGTGTACTTTTGCTTTGCTATAAACTCTCTATGTGTCTAGCCCGCAAAAAAAAAGAACCAAAACTGTTATTTTAAGATGATATAACTGTCTACATAGAAAACCTCAAAAATCTGAAAATTATTAACAAATATGCTAATTTAGAAAGGTAGCTGGATATAAGATCAATATACAAAAGTGAATGTATTTCTGCATGCCACTATGAAACAATTAGTAAACATGAGTTTTTAAAATACCATTTTTCCACATTTCTACATTTTTAGGACCATTTCATAACACTTGTATACTTCACACCTATACATTAATTCAAAGAAAGCAATCTTTTTCTATATATACCTTGCTCTTTCCTACCCAATTACCTTGCCTTAAGTTCATCTCAATGTCTAAATTACTCTCTCCTACCTCTGTAGAAACAAAATTTAACCAATTCTTCTCTCCTAACTCAAATATTACCCCACAGAGAAATCATTTTTCAGTCCTCTTAACTGTACCAATCTTAGGAGTAAAAAGCTTCACTCCACTACTAAATAGAAGTTAGCTGGAAATCACGAAGTGTGCTTAACCAATATCTATACAGACCCCTGTCTTGAATAGTGAAGATGTGGGATTATTTATTGAATCAATGGATTTCAGACTGATTCTGATTCTTCCTCCTTACGAATATAGGAGGATTCTGGGGTTTGGTTTTGTTTTTTTCGGGGGGAGTGGTGGATTTTGTGGGGTATTTTTATTTGTTTTATAACCAGTGTCCCTTCTTCAAATGAAATTTGATGCAGAGGAGTCCAAAGAAACAAACTAGTATCCCGAGTAGGGTCTCTAGAATCAAAATCTGCACTCTGTGCTCCAACAAAAACCCCATCAAAGGGGCTTCACTGGGTACAGGACAAAAAAACATTAATATTATTCATTTAGATTCTAATACACAGCACACCTCAACCAAAGCATAGTACTTTACATATCACTGTGCAATTATATTTTGCTCTCTATATTTTATAAGTACATAATTTTTTTCAACAAGTTTAAAACAATTTCGTATAAATTTAAAAAAAAAAGAAACCTCATCTCACATTTCACAAAAGAGAGTGCAGACAAAGAGAAATAATTTCCTAGAGGCCAAAGTCAGGTAGTATCAAAGCTGAAACTTTAAATGAGGGTTGTTTCAAAAATAACATTTCCAGGAGTGGATGCAGCTCAAGCAGTTGGGCACCTGCCTCCCACATGGGAGGTCCCAGGTTTTGTTCCCAGTGCCTCCTAAAGAAGATGAACAGACACTGCAACAATGAGCAGATGACCACACGCAACGAGCAGACGCCGCAACGAGCAGGGAGCGGATGTGGCTCAAGGGTTTGGGTACTCGCCTCCCACGTGGGAGGTCCTGGGTTTGGTTTATGGTGCCTCCTAAAGAAGACACAGTGAGCAGAGAACGAGCAGATAGACAAGGAAGCCATGGGGGGGGGGGGGGGGCAGCAGGGGAGATAAATAAAATAAATAAATAAATTTTTTAAAAAAATTTAAAAATAAAAAAATAACACTTCCAGTTCTAATATATCTGTGAAGAAGACATACCATGTCACTTTGCAACAGATTCACAGTTTTCTTTTCCTGAGTGTGTAAGTATAGTTTGTTGGTATTGCTTAGGCTATACATGCTGGTATATTGGTAACAGATAAAACCTAGGGTTAGATTGACAATTTCTGACATGACTGAAACAACAGTTATAATTCACACAGATCACAGACAAACTAAATATACACAGAGGAGTATATTCAGTAGCTGGTTTGGTGCCTTGTATATTGCAGGTACTCAATAATGATTGGCTGAATGCATGAGTGAATGAATATTAATGAAAATTTAATGTTTTTACGTATAAATACCTGATAGATTCAGTATCTATGTGCACAGGTGCTATTCTCTCCAGGAGAAACTTGATCATTTCTAGGAAAGGATTTGTAGGCTGTTTAGGGTTGCCCAACTTCTTAGTTATTTCACGCTGTAAGGCAGATTTTTGAAATATTACAAAAGTACATTTAAACAACTCATTAAATTAAAATTTTAATAAACTAAAATAATTAAAACTATTAATACTGATGCTGGAATAAACAAATCAATAGGAATTGAACATATTAAAAAAAAAAGTTTAGCTTATGAATTTAGCATATGAGAAAGAGAACATTTCAAGTAAATAGAAAAAAAGACATTACTTGAAATATTATATTGAAAAAACTGGACATCTGGAATAAAAACAAAGTTACACCCTTATGTCATACTTTATACCAAAAATGTTTCAAAAGTATAAAAACAAATGGAAAACAATAAAACCAAGCACCAGTAAATAGACAGGCTTCAACAAACAAAATTTTAACGGGAGCTAGTTGAAATACAGGTTCCTGGACTTCGCCACAAAGATTCTGATTTAGTCGATCTGGGTAGGGTTGGGCCCCAAATCATCTTTTTTAAAAAGAGCAGCACAGATCCATGGGCAACAGATTAAGAAACATTGATATTACTAAGTATTTTCATTGATTTACAAAACATCAGAATTTCTAGGCATGGCACCAAAGACAAAAATTCAGAGAAGTCAGATAGATAAAATAGAAACTATGGTATTTCAAAAAAACAAAATCAAAGGACAAACTACAACTGACAGAAAATTATAAGCACCTTAATTGACAATGCCACATGACAAACTCTATCAGTAAGATAAAGACAAATCCCATTCCATAAAAATAGGCGAAGATTATAAACACACAATTCACCAAAGACATATGAATAGCCAATAAACCCAGGGAGAAAAAAAAAATGTTCAGATGACTACTAAACAAGCAACACAAATCTTATCAAAATAACTATGTTTTGACTTGTTCGGTTCACTTTTGCTTGTTTCCAGCATATATGATACTGGCCAATATTGTTATGTGTGAGAAAACGGTCACTACTCTCATCACTGGTGATGAGTTTAAAACTACTTAGAAATCTAGAGAGCAATGTGGTAAAACTTACTTTAAAGGCCTGGAACCAGGACTTTAAATGCCTGCAATTGTACTTCTAGGGATTTATCCAAAAGAAATCATCAAGACTGTATATAAATATTTAGCTATGAAGATATTAATTGCAGTATTCTTTACATTAATAAAAAACTGGAAAAATACCTACATGTCTAACTTAAGTATTCAATAAATTATGGTATACATATTCAATGGTATGCTATATAGCTATTAAATATAATATTGTAAAAGACTAATGAAAATGAAGTAAAATATACAAAAGTAAATGTGCAATATAATCTCATTTTTGAAAGAAAACACTCCATAATCAACAGTGGGAATATAGTTTATCTGTAATATTACTTTCATGATAGTTTCTAAATTTTTCATAATAATATAAATTACTGATAAAAGGTGAGAGGGGAAAAAAAAGGATTTTGAGGTTTTTTTAAAAACATTAGCACTTAATTTCTGTCCTTACCACACAACCTTCAGCCTGCTTGCAAGAGCATGTTGGACTAACAAGTACTTCTAACTGTTTTCTTATTTTCTCATCGTCTTCTAAAACCTGTGTGAATTTCTTCATGAAATCCTGAGCCTTACCAGGATCTGGCAAATTTCCTTAAAATAAATTAAAATTCAATTATAACACAATTTCTAAAATTTCTCAAAACAAAAAAAATAAACATTTTTCATTCCTTCTACTACTCTGATTAATAATCTTAACCTACAAATTCAGTTTAGTGTAATGAAACAATAAATGGTGAAGCATCTTCATTAGTCAATTTTTACATGTAAAAATCTGCTTTCTAGAAACCTAAAATGAGATCATTTGAAGGACATCAATGTTAAAAAGACTGAATTAGCTATTTCTAAATAACTCCTTATGAAATTTAAGATCATCAAATGTCAACCTGAACAATACCAATGTCATTAATGACTCCTCAAGCTTGCTATACACATTGTTCTCTTACATAATTCATGACGCGATCAATGAATAAGTTTCACCCTGAAAAAACTCTTATCCAGAAATAATTCATGTATACATTCATGCTATTCAAACACCTAACATTGACTCAAACTGAGCAATCTGCTCTAGACCTTACTATGCAAGAAAGGATGAGCCTCTGTAGAAAAAGGTGTGATTTTTATGCTCCTTTATTATTGTGTCTATGTATCTACAAAAAAAATTATGAGAGCTAAAAAAATTTTGATGCTAGTATCTTTGTTTTGGCTACTTAACTTCTATGGAGAACCAGATTAGGATACCTCTAACAATAGAAATAGTAATACAGAACTTGGGACTGTAAAAATAGTATAAATTAAATTGACTCTTAAAATATAAATACAGTAAATGCACACTAAGTTCACTATACAATTCTGGAATTCTGTTTCATAGCATGGCTACAGCAATCAATCAATGACTGCAGCAAGAATAAATTAATCCTTCTAAATACCTGACTGTATGACTGCAGCAGTTTGGCATTATTTATGAATTCCAAAAATAGATATCGGATTATGTTTGTGAACTGGTCTTTTCTTCTGGGCATATTAGATTATATTGGATTCAGAGGTTTTGCTTTTACTTGATTAAATAAGGATTAAGGCTTTCATTGGGCCACGTCAGTAGGACGTTGAGTTCCATCCCCCCCTTGGCGGGTGGGGACTCATAGAGAAACCGCACCACAGAGAAGGGAGGGTTGGAGTTTTTGAGCTGGAGCCCCAGGAAGTAGACACACAGAGGAGCTTGTTCATGAGGAAGGAGATAAGGCCCCAGGAAAAGAGGCGAGCGTTCACCAGACAGTTCACAACTGCCCTTGTGAGAGAACAAAGCAGCTGAGTCTGGAGAGAATTGAGCCCTGGGGAGAGAGACAAAGCCTAGAGAGCCTGACCATGGGGTGTTAAGAGGCAGAGGAAGGCTGAATGTTGGCAGCCATCTTGCTCCATCCAACACATGGCAACAGACTTTAGTGAGGCAAGTCACTTATGCTTTATGGCCTGCTAACTCTAAGATTCTACCCCAATAAATACCCTTTATAAAAAAACCAATGGATTTCTGGTATTTTGCATCAGCACCTCTTTGGCTGACTAATACAATGACCTTTTCACGTTTCTAAAATATGAAGCCTACTATAAAGAAAGAGGACTACAGTGGCACAGCAGGCAAGCACAGTTACTTACAGAAGAAAAACTAAATGCTTGCAAATTAGTTAACATGAGGGCAAGGTGGAAATAGTGCAGCACTTTCCAAACCGTTCCAAGGATCACTAGCAGTTCACTACATATTAATAGAGTTCAGAAAGAAGGGTACCATTTTCAAAGAATTTTGGAAAATGTTACACTTTATAGGCCCTCTTTGGAATTCCAAAATAGACATCATATTAAAAACTATAGTAATACCTACTGGTTAAGAAACAAAAACAAGAGAGAGGGAAAAAGAGGAGGGAGGAGAGCAGGAACAAAAATTTTAATTAAGCATTCTATAATCTCACATGACCCTGGAATCCTTTTTTCTCCCACTAACACTAATACCTGCAGGACAATAGCATTTCTCACAACAGAGTTTATAAAATACTAAACTTGCTGGAAGAAAATGGTTAGGGGAAAAATAACATGTAGAGAACAGGAGATGATCTCCTTTAGGGGATAGTATCCAGAGGTAAACTACTGAGGAGATGGAAACAAAAATGCAATAGCACAAAGTTATTCTAAGGGACTGAAAACTAGTTTAACTTCCCAGGACTAAAAGATATCATTTTGCCTCAAAGTCCTACTCATGCTACAACTACTATTACTTGATTCAAAACCCACCAGATTAGGTTACTGCTTCTGTTCTGCATCTTAGCTGAACTTCTGCACACATCTTGGAATTCTAGTAACATCTCATAAGCTCACTTAAGGTCTCTCTGTTACTACCATAAGGAAGTTCAGGAGAACCATTCCCCCAGGCACTCCTATCCAAACACTATCACAGTAACCTCCAAGAAGGGAAGAAAAGCAAATAACCTGGGAAGCAGCTACTTTCCCTACTCCTGCACCAAATAAAAGAAATTTGGCACACAACACTTTTGTACGTACTGCTAAATGTAATTAAATACCATTTGAAATTGCCTGAAGGAAAAAAGCACATTAATATTTTTTCAAAGAAGCTCTTTTGTAGTTATGAGGCACATCTTCCACTCGAAATGTTGGCTCAGTATAAAATAAAGTTCAGATAGTTTCACATTAGAGGAGGTGACATAAAAGTACACAATCTGTTTTAACAGTAAGCTTATGTCATGATTTAAATTATTCTCAGAATTTATGTAATAAATCTTTTCTCCAGCTCTTGCTGATAGTAAACACTGAAGAATATGAAAACTTCCGTGAAGCATGCAATATGAACGGAAATTGGAAAATAAGGGAAGCTAAGGATAGGTTGTCTGTTGAAATTCAATCAAAAACACTTTAATCGTTTCCTGTATTATCATAGCCTAAACTGGAACTATGGAAACACTTATCAGAATGAATCCCTTCAATTAAATCTTACATTTTCCATGGCATATTCAAAATAACTTACTTGTAATAACCATCACTTTTGAAAATATGGCCTTGACACTGGCATCTGTCTGTAAATCACAAACAAAAAAAAAGATCAAAATTTAAATTCCCAAACAAGAGTCTACATTACAAACTCCCAAACAAGAATCTACATTACACTTTTCAGAAAATTAGATAAGCATAGCCTTATCTCCAGAGCCTGGACAACCACTGTTGTCCCCAACTTATTTAGTAGTTTTTAAACTCCAAGTGAACGGAAAAGGACGTGGAGAACACCTGCTCCACTGTCATGGCTGCTTACCTCACCTTACTTTGTTAGCACCAAAGGAAAAAAAAACAGACTCCTATACTAACATTTTGGGGCAGGTAGATATTTTTTCTTCAGCACTGAAAGAACAGGGCAACTAAATTAAGAAACAGAACAAAACATCCAGGAAATGTTGGTTTTCAAGTTTTTTGGTCATGTCTCAAACACAAAGCTGCCACTAAATGTACAATTCTGGTTGACTTGAGATGCTTCTATCTTTTTAAATCCTGAGCATTATGAGGCATAATCATGAAGCTTAGGGGGAGGACACTTGAGAAAGACAAATAAAAAGATGCCATCGAGCTACTCTGTCGAAATGCTGAGCTCAGTAAGCATGGGTGTGGAGGGAAATGAATGCTGAATGAATGACTGCGATGTACCTATGTAGGAGAAACTTCCTACGAGGAAGGGAGAGGTAGCGCATAAGAGTATAAGAATTTGGAACGCCAATTTTGGGTACTATCTTCCTCCACTGTTTTCTGTTCAATCCCATCACACATGAATGAGAATTCCCTCTTTACCGGGGATAAGCTGACAATTATTTTAGGCCAACCAAAGGGAAAACTCCACAGAGTAGAATGGGAAAGAACATTCTAACTGAATCAAGACTGCATTTTTTGGTTTCACTTAAAACTGAGCAGGAAAGTCATGAGTTCCAAGTTTTTATCAACAGGCAATAAGCAGCAGCTCTCATTGAATACTAAATGTCAGTGAAAGTCAAAAACAAACTTATATTTGATTACATTGTACACATTATGTTTGATCAACAAACAACTTACACAATTAACATAACTCCCTGGTTGCTATGATGGCCACAATAGTGTCTCAAATCAGGAATAATATTATGCACATACATATAAGAACCTCTCATTTTTAATTAACACTTGCATCTTGAGCCAGAAGTAGTAATTAAAACATGGCTCTGGGATGGCAGAGAGGCAACTTATCCAGAGCTTACTGACTGAAACTCATGCAGATAAAGGTTCCTAATCCTAACTGAAGTGGGGTTTTCCCATTTCCTCCCTTGGCAGAGAGAGAAAATAGCAGAATCACTAAAATTAATTTAGTATCATTTATTATAAGGAAAACTTATTCTAGCAGGTTCAACATGCCCGATAATCATGGGGAAAAAAGTGTAGCTGTGTTCAATAAACTGTAAGCAAAGAGGTTATTGTCTTCTCATAAAATGAAAGTACTACTCAGTTGTAAGCTTAAGAAAGCAAACAAGTAAAATGGGATGTTTTGTACTTGTCATCTAGATCTTAAAAAAAAAAAAGCAAGAGGGGAGAGGGGCACTATAAACCAGTGGAACAACCGGTGCTGTATTGATTCTTAGGGCAAATGGCCACTTATGCCTAGGGAAACTCTGAGTTTTCTCTTCTTAGAGAAACAGT